>CM044001.1:31132587-31260087 GCA_024085815.1 Flaveria linearis | reverse complement strand
CTGGATCTAGAAACAGTGAAAGATAATGAAAAAGTATGAAACGAACGAATGTGTACGGTAATGAAAGATAATGAGCTTATACTTTGATGTATGTATGATGAATGCTTATGTACGAAAGTAAAGGAAGTGTTTTGTTGAAACGAGTATTTTCATATATAAAGTATACAAGGTATTTTAAACTCTTTAAAACTAGAAGTCACTTAGCAATGCTGACTTTTATGCGTTTTCAGTTGGCAGGTAATTGTTGCTGAGGGTGGCACGAGGGTAAAGCTACTCGGCAGGGCAAGACTGGCAATCCGTTCATGCTTAATGAATTTGTTGTATTGTAATGCAAATAATTTATTATTTTATAACTCTGACTTATAACAATGTATTACTTTATAACATTAATTATATGCATGGACGGTTTTTGTTAACTTAATTCCGCTGCAATGTTTATGAAATGAGTATTGTTTTATGAAATAATGCCATGATTGACCAACTGTGAGGTCTCCGGGAATGGGGCCTTACAAGTTCGTATCAGAGCCAAAGTTTAAGATAAATGAGTAAATTTTCAAGAACCTAAATTTAAACTTAAAATGGGGCAAATGGAGGGATGCCAGCCCAAGTAGCTACGTTCCATCAGGTTTTTCTTTTCCTAATAATAACCGGTATTATGTACGTGTGTAATTTGAATTATGTGCTCTTAGTACATTTAGATACTGATGTAGTCAGGATAGGAATTGCTTGGGATATGAACTGTAAAGTAGTTGGCTTATCACGACTAGCCACTGTAATTAGGGACTTACTATACTTAACATAAACTGAGCTATTACCTAGAATGGCCGTATTAGTGTTTGAATCTTATAGTGTTTAGAGATGGCTGGTGGTAGATCATCTAAGGCCTCACGTGGTGGAGTAGGTGGTAGACGCGATGCTGGATCGCGTGTCATAAAGAACTGGACTAGAGTTGCTGAAACGACACGTGAAGAGCCTTAGATCCATTGCTAGGATGGTGGTGATGAGAGTGTAAACTTGAGGGCCTCGTTGAAAGATACAGTAGTGGAGGAGGTTCACCAAGTCATGCAGGAGATCCTACCGGCTATAGTGACTGAAGGCATCCAACCTGTGAGGGAAGATGAGAAGAAGGAGAAGGAGGAAGAGAGAAGGACTATAGCTGGAAGAAGCGAGAACGAGATGGGTCATGATGAAGAAGAGGAATTGAATGCGGATAAGGCGCCCTCTAGTGATGAGGAGGAGGTAGTAGTGCGGGACACCGTGAAGGAGTGCAGCTATGGGGCATTCCAACGGTGTAAACCCCCGACATTCGATGGCAATGATAATGCTATCGTTGCTCATCGCTGGATAAGAGAGATGGAGGTGGTGTTAGAAATTAGTGAGTGCAGGGAGGACCAAAAGGTGAAGTTCGCCACTCACTCGTTTGTTGACTCGGCTCTGTGTTTGTGGGATAATATTGTCCAAGCCGAGGGCACCAATGCCATCGGCAAGATGAGGTGGGGAGAGTTAAAGAAGATGGTGATTGAGGAATTTTGTCCTCACAGGGAACTAGACAAGATAGAGAGAGTTCATACGGCTTGAGGCGGGAACCATGACCCACCAGCAATACACCACCAAGTTCAACGAAATGGTGAGGCTGGTACCGGATTTGGTAACATCGGTGTCGAGGAAGATTAAGAGGTATGTACAGGGATTACCGGCTGATATCCACAGGCATTTGATTGCTACCGGACCAAACACTTTCAGGTCGGCAGTGGATCTGGGAGGCTATATGATGAGAGAGAGGTGGCGGTGGTTGAGGTGAAAAAGACAGGTGGTGGTGACAAGAGCTGGAGTGGAAAACGCTTTGGGCGTGGCGGTTTCACCCCAAATAATAAGGGGATGAGGGTGGATGACCGTAGGGTGGTGTCATTAAGCTCATGGATGAAGAAGTACGATAGATGTGGGAGGGAGCACACAGGTGAATGTAAGTGGGGAGCGAATGTGTGCTTCAAGTATGGAAAGCCCGGTCATGTGGCAAAGATGTGTGGGGTTATGCGGTGCTATAACTGTGGCGAGGAAGGCCATCTGAGCAGGGATTGCAAGAAGCAAAGGGCCAAAGGTTCTGGGATGAAGAAGAGGACAGAAGAAGGAGGGTAGAGGGCAAGTACTAGAGCCTTCACTATGACCACGGAGGAGGCCAGAGTGGACCCTGATGTCATGTCAGGTATGTTTCTAGTAAACCAAACTTGTGACTCTGTATCGTTTGATTCTGGTGCTAGTAGGAGTTTTATTTCTGCTGCTTTTTGTGCTAAGTTTCCTATTAGTAGTAGAAGTATTGATGGGCCATTTGATGTAGAAACTGCTATTGGTAAGTCTACCAGAATTTCTATCATGATAGAAGACTGCGACATAGAACTAGAAGGCCATAGGTTTTTTTACTAAACTGTTTATGATACCCCTAGGCGGATTTGATGTAGTATTAGAAATGGATTGGTTAGTAGCCTATGAGGCAAATATCATATGTCTCAAGAAGATGATCCGATGAACCGCGCCCGACGGGAGTTTGGTGACGATCTACGGTGATCGAGTTACCATGGTTCCAAAAGTGATTTCGATGATGGTGGAAAAAAAGTGTATGAAACGTTGATGTAACGCCTACCTGGCTTACGTGAAGGATGTGGATGCGCTAGAACCACAATTGTCCGACGTACCGGTGGTGTGCGACTTTCCGGACGTGTTTCAAGAAAACCTATCTGATGTGCCACCTGACCATGAGATCGAGTTCTAGATTGATCTGATACCTGGTGCCCAACCTATTGCCAAGGCATGGTATCGTCTAGCTCTATCTGAAATGAAGGAACTGATGGCTCAGTTGCAAGAGATATTAGATAATGGATTCATTCGACCGAGTATCTATCCATGGAGTGCTCCGGTCTTATTTGTAAAGAAGAACGATGGTAGTATGCAGATGTGCATCGACTACCGTGAATTGAACAAGTTGACAGTGAAGAACCGATATCCCTTACCGAGAATTGACGACTTGTTTGATAAGCTCTAAGGTGCCAGTTGGTTCTAAGGATAGATCTCCGATCTGGTTACCATCAGTTAAAAATTAAGGAGCAAGATATTCCTAAGACAGCTTTTCATACATGTTATGGACATTATGAGTTTCTGGTTATGTCTTTCGGTCTAACTAACGCGCCAGCTGCCTTTATGGACCTGATGAATTGGGTGTGTCGGTTGGTGTTCGATAAATCAGTGATTGTGTTCATCGATGATATCCTGATTTATTCAATGAGTGAAGAGGAGCATGCCGGTCATATTTAATAGGTACTGGAGACACTTAAAAGGGAGAAACTGTATGCCAAGTTCTCCAAATGCGTGTTCTGGTTGCACGAGGTTCAGTTTTGGGGTCATGTTGTTAATCCTGAAGGGATCATGGTGGAGCCGGTAAAGGTGGAAGCAGTGATGCAATGAAAATCTCCAAAGACGTCATCTGAGATCCGTAGTTTCTTGGGTTTGGTAGGTTATTATAGGAGATTCATCCAAGACTTCTCCAAGATAGCTTCTCTATTGACTAAGTTGACCCGTGAAGATGTGAACTTCATATGGGGTCAAGCACAAGAGAATTCTTTTGAGGAGTTGAAGAAAAGATTCACTTAAGCTCTTGTCTTAAGTTACCCGAAGGAAGTGAGGACTTGGTGGTCTATTCGGATGCTTCCTATTCGGGATTGGGTTGCATGTTGATGCAGCGAGGGAAATTTATAGCCTACGCGTCCTGACAGTTGAAAATTCATGAGGCTAACTACCTTACCCATGATTTGGAGTTAGCGGCTATGGTCTTCACGTTGAAGATTTGGACGCACTATTTATACGGGACGAAGTGCACCATCTTCACCGACCACAAGAGCTTAAAGTACTTCTTTGAGCAGAAGGACCTCAACATGAGGCAAAGGAGATGGTTGGAGCTTATCAAGGATTACAATTTTGATATCCATTACCACCTGAGCAAAGCCAAATGTAGTGGCTGATGCCCTTAGCCGATAGGAGAGATCCGAGCCGATGCGGGTGAAAGCTTACCAACTAGTGATGACTTTAACGTGATGACCCCAGTCAAGGAATTTCAAAATGAGGCATTAACAGAAGATTTCCTCAAATCTAAATGGATGAGAGGTTTAGTCATAGAATATGGTGAAAACACTCTCGGTGTTAGAACCCGAGCTGGACGGATGTGAATCCCTCGTTATGGAGACCTACGGGGGAAAATCATGGATGAAAATCATAAGACTCGATACTCAATTCATCCTGGTGCCATGAAGATGTACCCAGATATGAAAAAGATTATTGGTGGCCGGGAATGAAGCGCGATGTAACCGAGTACGTGAACATGTGCTTTACTTTTTTGCAAATGAAGGCAGAGCATCAGAAGCCATACGGGAAGATATAACCTTTGGATATACATGAGTGGAAGTGGGAGCACATCACCATGGAATTCATTACGAAGTTTCCGTGTACGACAAGAGATTACGATACCATTTGGGTGATAGTTGATCGTCTGACAAAGACTGCTCATTTCCTACCGATCCGCGAGATGTATTCAATCGAGAGACTGGCAGATCTGTTCATTAAGGAGATTGTAGCTCGTCATGGTGTGCCGGTGTCTATCGTGTCGGACCGTGACACCCGATTCATATTGATGTTTTGGAAAAGATTTCATGATGCGATGGGGACGAGGCTACACATTAGCACGGCTTACCATCCTCAAACAAATGGTCAGTCTAAAAGGAAGATTCAGACGCTTAAGGATATGCTCCGAGCATGCGTGATCGACGTTGGATGAAGTTGGGATAATTACTTACCGTTAATGGAATTCTCATATAACAACAGTTATCATGCCAGCATTGGCATGCCACCATATGAGATACTATATGGTAGAAGGTGTAGGACGCCCGTATGTTGGGGAGATATAGGGCAGAAGGAGTTGGGAAATACCGAGGTGATCGAGGCTACGACGGAAAAGTTAGAAAAGATCAAAGCCTTTATAGGCAAAGGATATACAGAAGTCATATGCCAACAAAAGGCGTTGACCGATCGAGTTCAACATGGGTGATAGAGTTATGTTGAAGGTCTCACCTTGGAAGGGGATCATCCGGTTCAGGAAAAAGGGTAAGCTGAGCCCGAGATACATAAGGCCTTTCTGAATCATTGCACGAGTAGGAGAGGTGGCCTATCGATTAGAAATGCCCGATGAGTAAAGTGGAATTCATCCGACATTCCATGTATCTCATCTGAGAAAGTGCTTAGCCGATGAAGACATGACTGTACCACTGGAGGATATCGGGGTGGTTGAACGGCTCAATTATGTAGGGCAACCAGTAGCAATCATTGACTGGTAGGAGAAGAGATTGAGAAATAAAGTGGTTCCACTTGTGCGTGTGCAGTGGAAACACCGAAAGGGTTCTGAGTCTACATGGGAGACTGAGGAAGAAATAAGACAACACTACCCACAATTGTTTGAAGAGTGATAGGTTTTGGAGACGAAACCTCTTTAAGGGGGGGTAGACTTGTAACACCCAAAATCTTTGTCAAATAAAAGAAAAGAAAAGTAATAAGAATGTAAAAAATTATCTCGAAAGAAAGGAAAATGAGCAAAGTGGAAGGGGCAAAGTGTAAAAAGTACAAAACTTATTATTTTATTATTTAAAAGAGCATGGCCGCCCATAACACCTTTTTACAACCTGCTGCTCGACTGAAAAAGAAGAAAGAAGAAGAAGACACTTGTTCTCTTGGATATTAAGAGAATAGAAGTTGTTTTTGATCTTGGTAAGTATTTCCTGTATAATTGGTTCGGTTTTGATGGGTTTTTGACCTTGAAACCGATTTCTAAGTGTTCTATGTGTTTGGTTGTTTATTTTGGTTTGTTTTAGGTTTTTGAACTCTTGGTAACTTCAATTTTGGTGGAGTTTTGCTTGAAGACTGCTTTAGGTTAGTTCTAGACCCGGTTATTAAGTATTTTAAACATTTTTGGGGCTGCAAATGCATGCTTAAAAGGTTTTACAACTGTTTATGTTTATTTGTATATATATGTGTGCATATGTTTGTGTTTTATGGTATATTATGTGATGTTGTTTCTTAGAATGGTAGGAATAAGCTTAGAACATGTTCATATGCACATTGGGCTTGGATATAATCCTAAAAAAATGCTCAACTGTTGGCCATGCCCTAAATAGGTCCCATGCGCCCAAACAGGTCCCATGCGTCTAGGAATTTGACTTAGAAAAGCCTAAGTACTGATCATGCACCCCAATTGTCCTCATGCACCTAGAAAATTTTCCTGAATATACTAAGTGTTAGCCCATGCGCCCAAATAGTACCCCATACGCCCAACCATTTTGTTTTGGCGCCTAAGTGTTATTCATGCGCTTGAACACTACCCCATACGCCCAGGATTAGTTCCCAGGCACCTAAATGTTGACTCATGCGCCCACATAGTGTTCATGCGCCTAAGCAGTTCTCATGCGACTGCATAGTGCTCATGCGCCTAGAACACTTAGAAAAATTTCTGAAAAATAGGGAAAATAGAAATCTTAGGATTTGACCCTGGGTTGTTTTTAAATTTATATTTGTTGATTTCAAGAATGTTCATGGCCTGTTTAATGTTCCTATTATGTATCTATTATGTGACTTTACGTGGTGTGATTATATTCGTATACGTAAAGTATTATTATTAAAGAAAGTGAAATATTAATGACTAATGCAAAGTGGAACCTAATGAATGAATGAAAAGTCTTGCAAGCAAAAAATTTAAAGAGGATCACACTCCATTGAGGGTTGTCAACTCAACTGTTTGTCTTATAATGTGCGATATTGGCTAACCCATAAGGGTTCACGCACAGGGGGATCAGTCTTGGTGATTGATCCATAGTACGAAACGGGATCCTTATCGCTTAACCCCGAGGAGGAGGTGGCTTTGTGCCCAGCGATGGGGTATAGTTATGACATGATCTAGAAATAGTGAAAGATAATGAAAAAGTATGAAAGAACGAATGTCTACGATAATGAATGATAATGAGCTTATACTTTGATGTATGTACGATGAATGCTCATGTATAAAAGTAAAGAAAGTCTTTTGTTGAAATGGGTATTTTTCATATATAAAGCATACAAGGTATTTTAAACGCTTTAAAACTAGAACTCACTCAGTATCGTTGACTTTTATACATTTTCAGTTGATAGGTAATTGTTTTTTAGGGTGGCACAAGGGTGAAGCTACTCGATAGGGAAAGACTGGCAATCCATTCATGCTTAATGATTTTGTTGTATTCTAATGCAACTAATTGATTATTTTGTAACTCTGACTTATAGCAATGTATTACTTCACAACATTAATTATATGCATGAATGGTTTTTGTTAACTTAATTCCGCCAATGCAACGTTTATGAAATGAGTATTGTTTTATGAAATAACACTATGATTGACCAACTGGGAGCTCTCTAGGAATGGGGCCTTACACTAAGATTGACTTAAGATCTGGTTATCATCAGTTGCGAGTCAGGGAAGATGACATCTTGAAGACAGCATTCAGGACCCGATAGGGCCACCACGAGTTCTTGGTCATGCCATTTGGGTTGACTAATGTGCCAACGGTATTCATGGACCACATGAACCGCGTGTGCAAACCCTACCTTGCTCAGTTTGTTATTGTGTTTATCAATGACATATTGATCTATTCCAAGACCAGGGAAGAACATGAAGAACATGTACGGTTAATCTTAGAACTGTTAAAGTGAGAACAATTATATGCTAAATTATCTAGGTGTGACTTCTGCATACGAGAGGTGCAGTTTTTGGGTCACATTGTGAATGAGAAAGGAATCCATGTAGATCCTGCTAAGGTGGAAGCAATTAAGAACTGGTCAGTTCCTAAGACGCCTAGTGAGATACGTCAATTCCTTAGACTGGCAGGATACTATCGACGTTTCATAGAGAGATGTTCCAAAATTGCCCAACCCCTCACTACCTTGACACATAAAGGTACAACATTTAATTGGGGAGAAAGTCAAGAATCGGCTATCCAATTGTTGAAATAGAATCTCAGTGCACCAATACTGGCATTACAAGAGGGGACGAATGATTTTGTGGTAAACTATGATACATCCATTCAAGGACTAGGTTGTGTCTTGATGCAGCGAGATAAGGTGATAGCCTACACCTCTAGACAACTGAAAGTACACGAGAAGAACTATACCACCCATGACTTGGAATTGGGTGCAGTGGTTTTTGCTCTGAAGATCTGGAGACATTACTTGTACGTTACCAAATGCACTATTTACACTGATTACAAGAGTCTTCAGCATATCTTTGAGCAGAAGGAACAGAATATGAGGCAATGATGCTGGGTGGAGTTATTGAATGACTATGCTTGCGCTATCAAGTATCATCCAGGGAAGGGAAATGTGGTTGCCGATGCTCTAAGTAGGAAGAAAACAGCTAAGCCTAGGCAAGTGCGAGCTTTATAGCTTACTATCAGCACTCAACTGCTTGAACAAATCAAGGAAGCACAAAAAAAGCTCTAAAAACAAAAAATGTCAGATCTGAGTAGTTGCAGGGAATGGATAAACAGCTTGAGGTGAAAGCTGATGGGATTCGTTACTTCATGGATAGACTTTGAGTGCCTTCCTATGGGAATTTGAGAGATTTGGTTATGAGTGAGGCATACAAATCCAAATACTCAATACATCCTGGTTTTGATAAATGTATCATGACCTTAAGGCGCACTATTGGTGGCCTAATATGAAGGCAGATGCAGCTACCTATATGAGTAAGTGTTTAACCTGCTCAAGGGTGAAAGTTGAGTATCAAAAGCCATCTGGGTTACTGCAACAACCTGAGATTCCTTTATGGAAGTGGAAGCAGATCTCTATGGATTTTATTATCAAATTACACAGGACTCCCAGTGGGTGTGACATGATATAGGTGATTGTGGATAGATTGACTAAGTCTGCTCACTTCTTGGCGATCAAAGAAACATACAAAATGGATAAGTTAACACGGATCTACTTGAAGGAAGTGGTCTCTCAGCATGGAGTACAATCTCGATTATTTCTGATCGTGATGGCCGCTTTACTTCTTATTTTTGGCAATCATTACAGAAATTCCTGGGTACACGCTTAGACATGAGTACTGCATATCATCCTTAGACTGACAGACAGAGCGAGCGCACTACACAGACCTTGGAAGATATGTTGAGGGCGTGTGTAATCGATTTTAGGAATAATTAGAAAGTTCATTTACCTTTGGTGTAACTTTCCTATAGTAACAGTTACCACACTAGTATTCAAGCGGGACCGTTTGAGGCACTATATGGGCGGAAATATAGGTCACCAGTTTATTGGGCAGAAGTTGGTGATAGTCAATTGACTGTCCCTAAATTGGTTCATGAAACCACCGAGAAGATAGTATAGATAAGAAACCATATGGCAGCAGCCCGAGACAAACATAACAGCTACGCTGATAAATGAAGGAAACCTTTAGAGTTTCAAGTCGGAGATAAGGTTTTAACAAAGGTCTCATCATGGAAAGGTGTGATCCATTTTAGAAAACGAGGAAAGCTTAACCCATGACATGTTGTACCATTCAAGATCGTATAAAGAATTGGCCCGGTGGCATACCGATTAAGGCTACCTGATTCGTTGAATGGAATTCATGATGTATTACATGTCTTGAATTTGAAGAAGTGTTTAGCTAATGAGACTTTGATTGTACCGCGCGAGGAAGTACAAGTCGATGAACAATTATGATTCATTGAAGAACCGGTTGAGGTAATGGACCGAGAGGTCAAGACCTTTAAACAAAGCAAGATTCCTATCGTCAAGGTTTTACTGGAACTCAAAACATGGACGAAGTTCACGTAGGAACGTGAGGATCAGATGAAGCTCAAGTATCCTCATCTGTTTGAAGCAGCGACTACTACCAGCGAAGGTAATGATTAAATTTCGGGACGAAATTTGTTTTAACATGGGGATAATGTGACAACTCACTTGATTTCATATGCCAATGCAGTAGACCAGTGATGTAACACAACCATGTAACACAATTTTCGGGACGAAAACTCTTTCAACATGGGGATAATGTGACATCCGGTAATTTTCTGTTACCAAACTCCGTTACTTCCGTTAGGTCTTGTATACGTGTGTCATGAGCACACACTAGTTATCGTTAAACGTTGGTGACTTAATAACAATTATCTATGATAAACAAATAATAACCTAATTAATAATGTTGATTATTAATTTATGGTTAGGTGATTTATGTATTTTAAAGATTATTTGTGAGTTTTACTTGATAACATGACTACATGTAATATATATTTCATGAGCTTGACATTGGTTGAATATATGATTATTATTTTAGGGTAGTAATACTTGTGTTGTGTAGTTAAAAAAACTAATTAAAAGTTAAAAGGATTAGTTTTTATAAAAGGCTAACAAGGAAGGATTATTGGGTAATTACCACTAAACATAAAGTTAACAAAACTTAAAAAAACCCTAATCCCCCTCCCCACCCCTTTGCGCTGTCGAGACCAAAGGCACACACACACACTTCGATTTTGTGAAAAACACCAACCAAGCATCGATTTGATCTAGTTTCAATCATTACAACGTGTAGCAAGCATCAATTCTTGATCATTACGTGATTTAAGGTTAGATTTTGATTAATTTCATAAGTTTTGAGTTTTGGCCAAACCCTAGTTTGATTTCTATATAAAAATTCGAAATTTGTGTTGTTTGATGATTGTATGACGTTGGCTAGATTGTATTGATGGTAGTTTATGTGGATTATACAAGAAATTCATGGTTTTGATGCGATGTTCATACCTTGGTAATAATAGTAACTTTTGTGTGGATGAACTTTGTGAATTGATGATAGATTGATGATTTTATGATGTTAATGATGTTGTATGAATGTTGGATTATGATTATTATGCAAGAAATCCATGAATTGATCATGTAGTGCATACCTTTCCATTAGTAGAACCTTTTGGATATGAGATTTATGGATTATGATGATTTCATGATGTTGGTCATGTCTAGTTGTTAGCATGGACTTGATTAGGTAGGTTGTTGATGGATTCATGGAAGAATTGAGTGTTAGATTGACCTTGGGGTGTTACCTTCCTAAAAGAGAAAGTTTAATTTGGAAGATCATTTGATATAGGGAGTTAGACATGTTTATGATACTAGGATCATGTTAGAATGTTTCTGGATGATGTCTAATGAGTTGGATTGTGATGATTGGGTCATATGGTCAGTTTGTGCAACTATGGGAACATATGGGCTTTCTTGATAAAATTTGCAAGTGTACATGTTATGTGTTATGATGAATTGCCATTATCGATTATTGTATGTGGAAACTAAATTAGAATTTGTGTCGTATGAAGAATTGGATTACGTACGTTGTATGATAACCTAGATTAGCATGAAAAGCATGATAAGTCTTACGTGTTACAATGTGGCTTATAAGAATAACTTGCATAGTAATCTACAATGGTATGTTGAATGATTAATTGCTATACTTGATCAAATAAGAACTTAATTTTACATGTCACCAACAGGTTAAACGGGTATTGGGTCTAATGTGTCTTGTTTTTCAAAATCCTTGTGTCAAAGTGTTATAGAGCACTTAGGGTTGTTAAAGATTTTGTGTACACGTACTTATGTACTTGCGTGTAGTAGGTAACCTTTGATGGTTGTCTTTGTATACAATATTACCTTTTATCACTGCTCGTGTGCATACCAGGTGAGTTGATGCCCCACTTGTTAAACAATCTCTTTTGGGGGAGTAGCATACTTATTAACAAATGCTTTGTTATTGTAAGTTATGTATAGTGTAATATAGTTTGATATACCTTGAAAACCCTCACACTTTCGGATCGTTAATATTGGTAACTAGCAGGAAATGCTGGGTAGTACTACTGGGCCTGACAAGCCCTACCCGTGCGACTCGAGGTCAAAAAGGTGCAATATTATCCTAAACACAAACATCATCACAACTTGGTAGGTTGTGATCGGAGGCAAACAAATGAAACACATGTCAGCTTCGATCGCGAAATCACTATAGTTATTACCTGTGAATATAGACTAGCTATCTGTTTTAATGCACCTCTTATGTTTTACAACTATTACTGCTATGTTAAACGTAAACTCTTGAACTCACCAACCATTATGTTGACATTTTTAGTATGCTATTCTTAGGTCGAAAACTCTGATTGCCAGTAGGAGCACTCACGGTCCAGCATGCTTTGCAAAGTTTCATATTGTGTCAAGACATCTGCTTTATTATTTATAAGTTACATTTGAAATACTTTGGGTTTGATTTGATTACAAACGCTTCCGCACAATTTTCAAGTTTTAAACTCTGATTGGTTTTCTTAAACGTTGCATATAGCGTCGTTCTAAGTAATTAATGAATGGGATCCTAGTTGTTCATTCCTCGTGGTAAAACCTTGCACGTGGATTTTGAGGGTTTGACATTTCGTACGATCCATTTAGACTTCTTTCCATTTCTTTTCGCGGTGTTTGGTCTCGTGTGTGTATATACATATATATTATATATATATATAGGTATATATACACACACACACATATATATATACGTACATATATATACATATATATATATATGTATATATATACGCGTATATATATATACGCGTATGTATATATATATATATGTATATATATATACATGTATATATATACATACGCGTATATATATACGCGTATATATATATATACATGTATATATATATATATACATATATATATATACACATACGCGTATATATATATACGCGTATATATATACATGTGTATATATATATATAGGGAGGATCTAATGAAAACCTAGTTATAAATGAAAACCTTGCAAACTAAATCTTAACCATTGATTGTCTAGATCAATGGTCATTAATTACTAGTGTCAATTTTGTAAATAAGTGTAATAAAAAAACTTATGTAATAAATAAAAAAGGGCAAATTAGGAACATCCAAAATATGAGTAACCGCCAGTTACATAAAATAGCTAAAAAAACTACCCTCATTTATCGGAGTTTATTCAAATTGAAGGATCAGAACTAAAAACATCGACACTAAATTTGGAAGAAATTCATATTCCATTATACTTGAAAACTTTGATTTCTGAGATATTGTTGAAGACATTACACAATAGGGCTTAGTGTTTCGGAGACGACATTTTGTTGTAGGGGCTTCAAATATGATTTTACTGAAATGAAAGAGGTATGTGTTTTTACACTTGATCGTAAGGTGAAGTCAGACGTTTACGTGAATTTTTAAACTTATATGAAAGTGATACAGGGTTAAGTGTAAGTAGGGTGTTAAGATTTTGTTTGGGTTTTGATTTCCGACAGTTAGGTTTTTGATACGTATATGTAAGCAAGTCGATTGTGATTTGTTTTTTCTTTATGCTCAACTTGCTGAAAATTACTTTCATGTATGTATATGTATGTGTCATTTTTGGTTGAAAATTTTCAATATGTAGGTTCTTATTTACTTCATTTAGAATGTGCCTAAAATCTAGAAATGCTTTGTTAAGTATTATTTTGTTAAATATTGAATTTGGGGTTCGGTAGTAGCACTGAAAATGGGATATATGTAGGTAAGCAGTGGTTTGGAAGTAGCACTGAAAATGTGATATATTATTTTCATTAATTGAAAATTAAAAATGGTTAAGTCTGAAGGTTCTAAGAACAGGATTCCAAAGTTGAAGAATAGAGCTGATTTCAAGAACTGGTCTCTCAGATTAAAGCATCACTTAAACTCTATTGACACTGACCTACGGAAGTCAATAGAGAAAGGACCACACATCCCAGTTACATCAGATGGTCCTGATAGAGGATTTATGTAGACCAAACACTCTCAAGAACCTTATCCTAAGGATAGCCTGCATGGTGATGATTTAAAGAAAGTCAAGAATGATATTAAATCTAACTCACTAATGTGTAAGGGTTTACCTTTGGAGGTCTTGACTAGACTTGAATGTTATCAAACTGGATACACCATGTACAAAGCATTGAAGATTATCTATGAAGATGGTAAAGAGATTCAAGATCTTAAAAAGCAGAAGCTCAGAGGCAACTAGAGTTATTTGAGCATCTATATGGAGAAACAATTAACTAGATGATGAATAGATTTGTTTAACTTACTACTAAAATGTCAACTGCTGGCATCAAGAATGATCTTAAATATCTAAATGACAGACTCTTTAATGCTCTTCCATCTTCATGGAAATAGACTGTTACACTGTTAAAGCATACTGAAAAGTTTCCAATGGATCTTGATCTTCTCATTGCCGAAATTGAATTTGTTGAAATTGATGAGAGTTCTAGAAACAATGACAAAGCTGCATCAACATCTCAATATAAGTGTGTTGCTTCTCCTGCTAACACTATGGAGAATGCATTTTTGGCAAAGGATGATGGTACTCTAGAAGATGAGGGTGATTTGTTTGTTGGAGCTGGTTTCTTCACAAGTGCTACTTTCTATACAACTAAACCTAAGTCTCCTTCTAAAACTCAAACTCCTAAGCCTCAATCTGAGACTCCATCGTCTGCCTCTATTAAACCTAACAAAGTTAAAGACGTCATTAATATCCTTTTTAAGGATGAAGAGTCAAAATATGCTTTTACTGCTTTCATGGCAAGTTTTCAAGCTTATCAAGGAAGTCATTTAACTCAAGTTGATCTTATGTTGCAAGATTTGTTTGAGATAGACCCTGATGATGTGGAAGAGATGGATTTAAACTGGCAGATGGTGATGATTACTTATAGATCTTAGAAACACTCTTATGTGAATAGGAATTACAAGCCAAGTGCAAACAAAGCTATTGGTTTTGACAAATCAAAGTCAAGGTGTTTCAATTACAATAGCTATGGGCATTTTTGTAGAGAATGTAAAGCTCCAAGAAATCAAGGAGGAAATGGTCAAACTAGTTCTAGCAATCAAAGATACCAACAACAGTCTCAGAAAACATTCCAGAAGCCTCATCAAAGTCTTCCCATGCTAGAGCTGAAAGATGAGACAAAATAAACTGAAGTGCCAAAGAAAGCTCTTGTTGTTAGCATCAAATATGGCTATGACTGGAGTGCATATGCAGAACAATTTACTGCTTATCTCATATCTAGTTTAGCTCTGGTTGCTGAAACTCAAAATGAAGACTGGACTGAAGATAATGATCCTCAGACTGATGGTGATTCAGACAATAAAGATAAAGACTATGACTGGAGTGATAAATCTGATCCAAAAAAAGACTCAGAAGAAACTGCTCCCATGGCTTAATCTGAACAACCAAAGGTTGAACACTCATCATCTGGTTCTGGGACATCATTTTCAAGTTATCCTAAAAGTTTCGTTCAAGTCAGAGAAAAAATGTGCACAAATGCATGTTTTGATCAAGTTGAACAGTACAGAACTTATTCATTCAAAATCTGTGATAAATTAAAACAAGAAGAAGTAATGCACAAAAAATTGAAAAATGATCATAAAATCTTTGATGAAAAGATTTTATCTCTTCAAACTTCATGGAACAAAACTCTCAAAGAACTTTAACTTGTTAAAAAGCAACTTGAAGAGACGACCAAAAATCAAGAACAAGGGAAAATAACTCATGCTTTAACTCAGGTTGATCTTGCTAAAGTTAAAAGTTCAAAAACCATTATAGAACAATTGGTAAGTAGAAGAAAGATAAAGATAAAATAGGTCTAGGTTTTACACATTAGCCCATGCCTGAATCTATCTCAAGCACTTTACCAGAGAACTTTAACGCACATAATCACTCACCTGAAAATAAAGCTAAACTAAAAGCATTTCAAGATAAGAAAAAGAATGTGCAATCTAATGTAGAAAATGAGGAAGAGAAGATAAATGTTGAGATATATGAGGAACAAGCCTTAGAAAAGATTAAAAATGATCACCCTGTAAAGTTAAATCCTATGAACCACGACCAAAGAGTAAGAAGTTATTTGTTCCTAAAGGATCTCATGAGTTTGTTATTGAAAAATGTGAGCCTGAAAAATGTGTTGAAGAATGTGTTGAAACCAATGACAAACAAAACCTAAAGAAGAAATGTTAGGTCTAGAGTTTTGTATAGGTTTAATTTCTTGAATCAATTATTGTAATAACTTTTGTAACCTTTCACCATTATGTATGCAATATATGTGTATAGGTTAATCCATATATTCTATGTTGCTGTATATGTATGTTGTAGGAAAAATCATTAGTATTATAGTTTCAAGAAATTAGCCAAGTGTTGGAAACATCTATGGATGAAGAAAAATTTTTCCTCCATAGATACTCTGGAACAAATCAAGGACTTAGTAGAACTCCTATGAAAGTCTTACAAGATCAGCCTTCATGCAACTCCTAAAGAAATCTCCTACGGAAGACAAGTGTTCCTGCGGAAGAAGAAATCTCATTCAGAAGACAAGTGTTCCTGCGAAAGAACAATAATTCCTACAGAAGACAAAGTAGCTGCGGAAGATTAATTTGATGTACTTACAAGTACATCAAGTCAAAAGAAAAACTCTAAAGTTAAAAGTCAACATCTAAGAATGACTTATACTTTAGTCAGAGAATGTCGCATGAACATATTCTCTAAGTAACTACCTTACCCCGATATGGAAGTTATAGTTTCCAAATCAGTAAACCCTAATCCTATACATACAAGGTTTAGGTACACAATTAAAGGTATCAATTGAAATCAAACCCTAGCAACCATAATTGTCTTCACAACAATTCACACGCATCAATATAGCATCAGAACCCTGGCATTAGCAAGATCATTCATCGATTATTGTAATCATTAGTCAATATTTAATAAAAAACATTTGATATATTTATGTATGTTCCTCAATTGTTATTCAATTGTTCTTTGTTGGTTTGAGCATTTAGTTTGTTCTTCACGACATATATTAGTTTGTTTATTCATATTTATTCAATTAATCAAACAACAAAGCAATGGCAATTCTACGATTGTTAATAACTAAGATGATAATTCCCTGGACAATCCTTGGATTCACAGGTGGTATCAGAGCTAAGTGCTCATTGATTTAGATCAGTTGATCTATCAGCATTAGTTCTTGTTCGGTTAATTGTGTATATCACTAGATCTGTCAAGTTTTTGACTAGATCTATTGATTTTCATTAAAATTGTTTTAGGGTTTCTTCATACGTTCGAGGGTATTAAACTCATCATCGATCGTGTTTTTGAACAAAACAATTAATTCACTTATTGTAATTAGCTAATTAATAGTTATTTAAGATATTTAAATTAACAAATTGGTGCAATTATTAAAGTTATTTAATTGAGCAAGCGGATACTGTTTCATTGTCCGATTAACTCAAATCTGCATTAAACTTGTTTTAATCCATAGATATGAATTATTGTTCAGTTCATAACAATTGTTCAAACCTTATTTGAATATAGTTAACATTTAATATTCTCAATTAAAATTTTCAAAAGAGAATTTATTGAGTGGGATATACTGGAAAGACTACCAACCCCCTCCCAGATCCTGCTCTTGAGTGGGATATACTGGGTTTGTTTGTTTGTTTGTTTGCTTGTAAAATAGAATTTATTGAGATTTTTGAGTAATTGTGACATAACTATCTTAATTAATTAATAAGTAAGAGGTTGTCATTAATTATCTAAAACAGGAGTAATTCAGCAGTTCGATAAGCATACCAATCCCTTAAGTTGGAGAACAAAGTTGATTTCAAAACATGGAAAATCCGTTTTAGGAACCATGTAAATTATATTGATTCCGATCTGTGGACTTCAATCACAGAGGGTCCATACATTCCACTAGCTCTAGGACCTGATTATAAAGATAGTAATCAGCCAATTAGTCTAAAGGATTTATCACCTAGAGATGCAAAGAAGGTCAAGGTCGATATCAAAGCCTATAATATGCTTACTATGGCTTTGTCTGAAGACCCTCTTATTAGGTGTGAAGCCTATAAAACAACAAACTCACTGTGGAAAACTTTGCACACCTTGTGTGAAGGAAGTGATGAAATCAGAAGCATCAGAAAGGATACACTCAGATCCCAATATGAGACATTCCATCATATTGAGGGTGAATCTGTTCCTCAACAGCTACACAGGTTTATGCAGCTTGTGATTGAGATGAGCATTTTGGAGGTCAAGTATGATAATGAGAAACTTAACAAGAAGATGCTCCATGCTCTACCTAAGAGTTGGAAACAAATAGGATCAATGTTCAAGAACACCGTCAACTTAAAAGCTATTGAGCTTAATACTCTGGTGGCTAAAGTTGAAGCTCTTGAATTTGATGAGAAAACAAGAAATAAGAGCATGAAAGCACCTATAGCACCATATCACTTTAAAGAATCAAAAAGTTTGGGAAGTGTTTTCATTTCAAATGAAGATAATGACAGCTCTTGTACTGTGAGTGATGAAGAAGAAGAAGCTGGGTTCCATGCATCGAGACCAGCCAGATCATCTAAACATCATTCCAGTAACAAATCAAAAGGCAAAAAGGATGATGAAAAGAATTCAAAATCTAAGGGGTCATCCTCAAAAAACAAAGGCAACAATAGTTCAGAACCAATTACTGTGGTTCTTGATTCTAAAGAGCAGAAAGCAGCATTTGCAGCATTCAGCTCAAGCTTCCAAGCATACCTGGGGAGCACTTTAATTCCAGCGCATTTTTTCCAGCAAGATCTAGAAGAACTTCATCCTGATGAAGTAGAAGAGATGGATTTGTAGTGGCAGATGGCAATGATTGCTTATTGGGCAAAGATGTATCTACGTAGAAACAAAGGCCTATATGCTCCTGGGAGAACAACAAAGATAGGTGTTGATAAATCAAAGGTTAGATGTTTCAAGTGTAATTTATATGGACACTTTTCAAGGGAGTACAACTAGCAATCCTCATCTTAGTAACAATATCAACATTCTCAACATCAGCAATAAAATCATCAAGCAAATCAAAGGTCTTTCAATCAGCCTCAGCTCACCAACTCATCCCCACCAACCATAAGTACATCTCCAGCAAGCTCAAGCAAGAACCAAGAGATAGGGTTAATCATCTTGCAGGATGGTACTTGTGACTGGAGCTTACATGAGAAGGAAGTTTTAGAAGAAAATCAAGAACTCATGGCAAACATGGAGAACAAAGTCCCACCAATGTCAAGAGAGGTAAGGGAAAGATTATGTTCATCCAGCTACATTGAGGAAGTTGAGAGATACATAACTCATATTCAACAACTCGCCAATAAAGTAAAAGAAACATTAGTGCTGAATGAATCTCATGTAAGGGAACATAAACTTCATCAAATAAAGATCACATCCTTACTAAAGGATTTATATAAACTTGTTTTAGAAAATTATAATTTAAAGGCACAAGTTGAGCATTTGACTACATCCTTAACAAAATCAATGACGAACATGCATCTACTATAGTGAAACTTCAAAAGTTTCAACTGTCATCTTAACATTATGAGAAGTTATTAAATTCTCATATTGAATCACAAAACAAATCAGGTTTGGGTTTTCATAATGTTCCACCACCTGTAAATAACAATTACACCACATTACCTGATTCTATGACTAATAGCTTATCAAACCATTTTGTGCAAAGCACCAATAATACAGTTAAAACTAATAATAATCAAGAGGAAAACGATGATGATTCTGAGGTGAGTGAAACTAAAGCAACTGATTCAGAAGTTTCACAACAAGATGAATCAGATTTTGATTTTGATGGATGTGATGATCTGTTTGAGCCTGATGATCATGTTGAACAACATGGTGATGATAAGGGTAAGGGAACAAGTTTGGTGTTTGAACCTTCAATACCAAAAGTGCTTGAAGAAATCAAAGTGCCCTATCCACCTCAACAAAGAAACTTGCTGAAGACTGTCTACAATAGGATAACTCAATTGAATGCTGGAATTCAAGAGCTAAACAAGCAGCAAGTCAACCAACCAACATCTCCAAGGTCTGAAGCTGAAGCAAGTGTAAGTTCTACGGAAGAAGTAAAAACTACTTCCGCAGAGAAGAACAGGAAGACCAAGTCCACAAATTAAGCAGATCTTCTATGGAAGAAGAAGATTGGTGAAATTCATGAACCAACAGTAGCTCATCACCGGATGAGTACAACTATTAGTTCATCTAAACAGACATTCATAGAAGATCTACGGAAGAAGCCAACATCTGCTGAAAGCTTAGCCAAAGAAAAAAATCTTTAGCTGAATCTTCAATAATCAAAAGCACTAGCAACAAATCTGTGAAGGCTGTGCTTCATCAATAAAAAATAGCTGCTAAGCCATCCGAACCATTTGATATTATGTTCGGAAGTGGAAAAGATTCTTCAGCAGCAAAACTTGAGAAAGAGCTGAAAGCAGCGGAAAAACAAGAAGCTTGATAAGAAAGTGATGCAGAAGACAAATATTGCAAGTGGTGTGATATGACCAATCATAACACTGAAGATTGCTACTTCAGCAGTTATTGCTCTATATGCAACATGAACAACCATATGACATCAGATTGCTACTTCAACAAGCATTGTGTAATCTACAATAAGATAATCATTCAACTAAAGAATGCCACTTCAACAAAAGGAACAAAAACAATGTTCCTTAGAAGAAGCAGTCTGAGACAAATGAAGCAGATTCATAATCTGATGAGAGCATAAATGAGTCAAAGGGACCAAAGATACAACCAAAGAACAAGGCTGAAAAGACAAAGAAGATAGCTGCTGCTGGTGATCTGCAACAACAAAAGAGTGAGAAGGTGAAAAATATATCAGCTATATCTAATGTTCAACCAAAGAAGTGTGAAAAACAGAAGTCTCAAAGCAGGACACCACATGAAAAGGTGGACTTGAATAATAAATCAACAAATTCTGATGAGACATTCTTTAACAAGTTTGACGAGGGAATTGAAGTACCAAGGTCACAGTCAATGGACGTTGAAACCTTTTTCAACAAAGGATCTTCATCAACAGGCATGTGAAGACAAATAAAGGAAAGGTGAAAGAAGAAGTGACTGAGACACAAGTTCAACATGTCTCAAGTCAAGCTTCATCATAATCATCCTCACCACCACAAACAGAACAAAATAAATCAATTAAATCTAAAGTCAAACCTGAATCATCAAGACTTATTCGTGAAGGAGTAATAATTTTAGACACACTTGGTCAGCCCAAGCTCATTAATGCTTGGGTTCCCCATTCTAATTGATTTATTTTATATGAAGGAACATACATGGAGGTCTGACAACTAGTGGTATGTTGATAGTTGATGTTGTAGGCATATGACAGGAAATTGTTCTCTCCTCCATGATTTCAAACACAAAAATGCTTCTTATGTAGCATTTGGTGGGGATAAGAAGGGAGGTAAAATTGTTGGTGAAGGTATTGTAACCAGTGGGGTGCTCAAATTTAAGAAAGTGCATTTTTGTGAAAATTTACAATTTAATTTATTCAATGTTTCTCAAATTTATGATCAAACAATACCACTTTGTTTGATAAAACTCACTGTTGCATTCTTAAACCTGGTTTGCAAATCCCAGATGGTTTCATCCTTCGTAAAGCACCAAGAAACGAAAACACATATGTTTTGGATATGAACAACACATCTTTAACATCAAATGAAACTTGCCTAATTTTTAAGTCATCAAAAGATGAAACTCAACTATGGCATAGAAGGCTGGTTCATTCTAATATGAAGAACATGAATAGACTGCCAAGAAATGACTTAGTCATTGGTCTTCCTAAGAAAGAATTTAAATATTCTACTCATTGTACTTCATGTTACAAAGGAAAACAATATAAGGTGTCACACACGTCCAAAACAGTAAACACAAATACAACACCACTCAAATTGCTTCACATGGATCTTTTTGGTCCAACCAATGTGATGAGCATTGTGTTGGACCAAAAGAACCAATGAGCCAGATCAGAAAAACCTCTAAGTCCCATAAGACATCATAACAACTGCTGAAAGCATCATCAGCTGTTTGACAAAGCCTGAAGACTTCAACAGCTGAAGATCAAAGTATTAAAGAACAACAGCTGAAGACTTCAAGTACTGAAGACTTCAAGTACTGAAGACTCAAGTACTGAAGCCTCAAGTACTGAAGCCTCAAGTACTGAAAACTCAAGTACTGAAGCCTCAAGTACTGAAGCCTCAAGTACTAAAGACTCAAGTACTGAAGAATATCAGCTGAAGACTGAAGTACTGAAGATCAACAACTGATGTACAAAGACTGATGCCAAAGACTAAAGACATCAGCTGATGATAACTACTGAAGTCAACAGCTGATGAAACATCTGAAGTTGAAGTCTGAAGACAAGTACTAAAGCTTCAGAGTTTGTCACAACAGCTGAAGAAGTATTCTTCAGTTGTTGTGATGGTTTACCTTTTAGCTTTTTCTTATCAGTAGTTGTATTTTCTATTTAAGTAGTTTGTAAAATGACTGAAGAGTATGTTCTTCAGTCATTGTAGTTTTTTAGTAGTTTCTTTTCATTACTTGTAATGAGTTAACACTTAGGCTTTTTGTAAGAAGATGTCAGCTGTTTGACATCTTCAGTAGTTATGTTATCTCTTCAGTAGTTAAGTTAGTTTCAGTAGTTTGTTAAAATAACGGTTTGATGTCACTGTCAAGTGACATCAGCTGACGTCATTTCTCCTATAAAATGAAGATGACCTAATTGTATTCCTTACTAAAGCGTGTGATCTAATAGAAAACACCTTTTTGCAGAATTCTCTCTCTCTCTATAACTTACTGTTACATGCAAAATTTCTTGTGTTCTTGCTTTAATTTCTAATTCTTGTGCTAAATCCACTGTGAATCAAACCTAATTGATATGCTGAGATCCTTTCAAATGGTATCAGAGCGGGTTAATCATTGATTGATTTAACAATTGATTATTGAAACTGCTCTTTTGCTATCTACGTTTGGTCGAATTAGCAAATTTGCAAGAATTAGTTATAGAGATTGAGTTTCTGCTGCTTCTGGCCAATCGACTTGAGGTTTACGTGGTTTCGAGCTAGATTTGTTTTGTTTACCTTGAATTTGCTTGAAATCTGAAATGGCGACACCAACTAATGATCCTCACAATACTGGCTCCTCAACAAAGCCTCCGATGCTTGTGAGGAGTGAGTATAACATATGGCAACGTCGTATGCTCCACCACTTGTCTATCAACAGTGCTGGTTGTTGGAAGTCAGTGGCTCATGGACCATACAAGCCTACGGTGAGTGCTCCTAAATCAAATGAGATGGTTCCGAAGAAACCTGATCAATATTCGGATGAAGATCTTAAGCTGTTTGAGATTGATGCTAAAGCCCATGGAATTCTGGCCATGGCACTGCCTAATGAAATCTATTCTGGGCTGATGCATCATAAACTGCTCATGATCTCTAGGTTGATCTGAAGGAACAATTCGGAGGAACTGATGTGGTCCTACCAAACACTAAGGAAATCCTCGTCCAACAATATGAGACATTCTCTAATAGGAAGGGTGAGACACTGACTCAACAGTTTGAGCGATTCTCTTGTCTTATTTCTGAACTGAAAATGGTTAAACAAGAGTATTCCAATAGCTAGATGAACAACCGATTCCTCAGATCCCTGCCTGAGAGATGGGACACTTATACCATTGTCCTACGCTCTAGTGCAAATCTGAGCACTCTATCCCTCACCCAACTTCATGGGAAACTGCTTACCTTTGAGAGAGAGATAGAATAGAAAAGGAAGTTGTCATCATCTGGCAAGCTCACTGATGACTTTGTATCAGGTAATGCTGCCTTGATAGGTCAAGAGTCAGAATATGCTGCATCAGATAGTGCCTATGATGAGCATATTCATTTCTCTACCAATTCTGAGCATGCTTTTGTTGGTGTTGATAGTAGTTTAGGAGGTAGCAGTGATAACTTATGCTTTCTGATGGAGGACTTAAAGGGCATTCCAGATGATGATCTGGAAGAGATGGATATTTTGAGTCAAATGGCAATGATAAATATCAGATCTCAAAAGTTCTACAAGAGAACTGGCAGGAAATTTCCTGGTCTCTCTGGCAAAACCAAAGTTGGTTTTGACAAGAGCAAGTTGAGGTGTCACACGTGCGATAGGCTTGGACACTTTGCTAGAGAGTGTAGATCATCTGGATCTAACTCCTCTGCACCCTTTGTGACTTTTCCAAGCAATAGCTCACAGAACAAAGGGCAACATTCCACCAGTTCTGGGCATCCATCACCAGCTCAGGCATCACCTGCATACTTTGTGCCTCAGGGTCATATGTCATACCCATACCCCTGCTACTACATGCCTCAGCCAAGTCAAGTTCAAGCACCCACAGCTCAGCAACCACATGCTCTCCCTGAGCCTCAACCTCCCCAATCTCATCATCAAACCCAACCTCAACAACACAGCTTCTTCACCCTAGGAGTTGTTGACTGGAGCAGTTTACCAGATGATTTATCTGGTCATGAACAACTGTTTCCTGGTGCTGGTCAACATGGTGGTGATCATCCTTTTGGGAACCTTGCTCTCATGGCCCTGGAGTCTGCTGATGGTTCATCCTCCAATGCTTCATCATAGGTATCTTCTGAGGCCAAAGCCAAGCTATGTTCTGAATCTTGCATAGCTACATTTGCATCTATTAGAGAAGCAAATGTAGCTTTAATTGATAAAAATCTTGAGCTAGAGCAAACCCTTTCCAAAAGAAGAGCTGAATTTGAGTCTGTGCTTAAAGATAAAAATGATGAGATTTATAAGCTAAAATGCCAAATCAAAGATGATAAGGCTAGGGAAGAGGTACTTCTAGAGAAGTACAAAGACCTCAAGGAAACACTTGCAGCTACCCAGCTAGAGTGTGATCGCTGGGTACAATCCTGCAAGGGTTTTGAAATGCTTCTGAGTAAGCAATCAGCTTCCAATGTGAAGTTTGGCATTGGTTATAATCACACTGCTCCTCCTACAGATTTTACTTCCAGAACAGAAGTAGAATCTGATGGAGAAAGCAATAACCAATCCTTCTTATCATGTGACATACTATCTGATACAACATCATCAGAGGTTGAAGTCAGCATTAATTCCTCACAAAACCAATCAGCTGATGCTAAAACAGCTGATGGTTCAAATGCTGACTGTCACATGATCAAAAAGTTGATCAACTCAGGTGTTGTCTCTAAAAGTACTGAAAGTACTGGAGAGCTAGTGATAACACCTGAAGTCCATACCCTAACTACTGCAAGTACTGAAGGGAAGAAAACTGCAAGTAGAAAGGATTTGAAGACTACTGAAGTAGATATCAGGAAAGCAAGTACTGCAAGGAAGAAAACTGCAAGTACTGATAGCAAAATACTGAAGAACAAGCCTTCAGTAGTTTCATCTTCTTCAGTAGATGATCAACTAAAGATGAAGAAGAAGCCATGTGAAATATGTGGCTTGTTCAATCATCTTACTGATGATTGCTGGTACAAAAGGGGCTCCAAACTCAAACAAAAGGAGAAAATTAAAGAGAAATGAATGTAATGAAAACTGAGTTTGAAACCAAGTTTGTAACAGCAACATCAAAACCTGAAATCCCTAAGTCCAAAAGAAATCCAAAAAGAAGGAAGGGGTTAATCAGGCAACAGCTGAGGTTGCTCAAAGAAGATGGTGCAACACAGGAATCCATCACAAGCAAGCACTATTGTGTCTGATGAGCTGAAGGCTTTATCACAAACTCAGACACAACTTGTTATGATGGTTCAACATCTAATGGGAAGAGTCAACCAATTAGATGCTCCTGTGTTGAAACCACAGAAAAGGAAATCCAAGCCAAAGGATTCCTCTTCTACACCATCTCCTTCACCTCAGGCTGTCACGCATAACAAACCTGTTAGTATCACATCTGTTGATGAGAACAGACCCAAAACCAAAAAGGTTTGGGTCTCAAAAACTAACTAACTTGTTGTGATAATTGCAGGGTTCTTCAACATGCCAAAGAAGTATCTGGTATGTAGACAGCGGAGGATCCATGCATATGACAGGAAGCAACTCACTTCTTAATAACTACTCTCAAGGAAAGAAGGGATTTGTTTCCTTTGGCAATGATGCAAAAGGTTACGTCATCGGCAAAGGCTTTGTTTCCAATGGGGAAATAAGGTTTGAAGATGTTAACCATGTGGAGAATCTCAAGTACAATCTCTTGAGTGTCAGTCAAATGTGTGATAAAGGCCATGTTGCCCTTTTCACCAGGCAGAACTGTTGGATTCTGTCATCCAAAGTTCTGAGTTTGATTAACAAGGTGTTGGATGAATATACTCTCCTGAAGGCCAACAGGATAGGAAGAGTATATGCCTTAGATCTTTCAAAGAAAATTTATCTAAAAGGCCATCCTTGCCTATTCTCCAAGGCTTCTTCTCAAGAATCTACTCTATGGCATAGAAGGCTGGGTCATGTGAATCTTAAAAACATGAATCAGCTGATACACCATGGATTAGTAGGAGGGTTGCCTTTGAAGGAGTTCAAATGTGAAGACAACTGCACTGCTTGTTTAAAGGGGAAACAACATAAAGTCTCATTCCCTCCAATAGAAGAACCAAAGTCCAATGCCTGCTTGCAACTCCTGCACATGGATCTCTTTGGTCCTGTCAGAGTGATGAGCATGGCAAAGAAGAAATACTGTCTGGTAATTGTGGATGATTACCCCAGATTTGTATGGACTTTCTTCTTGCACTCCAAAGATGAAGCTGCAAAAGCTATTATGAACTTTGTATTATGTGGAGAAGCAGTATTTCCTTCCAGTCAAGTGTGTGAGGAGTGACAATGGCACAGAGTTTAGAAATCACACACTTGATGACTTCTATCTGTCAAAGGGAATCAAAAGGCAGTTCAGCATTCCAAGAACTCCTGAACAAAATAGAGTGATTGAGAGAAAAAATAGGACTCTCATTGAAGCTGCAAGGTCAATGCTGGCTTACTCAGGATTGCCACTGACCTTTTGGGCTGAAGCTGTCAACACAGCTTGCTATGTGCAGAATAGAGTATTAGTGAATCAGAGGTTGAAGACTCCTTATGAAGTACTACATCATTTGGCTCCTTTGATTTCCCTCTTTAGAGCCTTTGGGTGTCCTTGTTTTATTCTCAACACAAGCAATCCAATCCAGAAGTTTGCATCAAAGGTGGATGCAGGGTATTTTGTTGGTTATTCATCAATTTGCAAGGCATACAAAGTTTTCAACTACAGAACAAAGATAGTTGAAGAGACTTTGCATGTAAAGTTCAATGAATCTCCAAAGGACAAGATTCCACAAAACCCTGTGGAGTTATTTGATCTGGACATATTGCAATATGTTCCTTATCAACCTCCATCTGTTGTTCCTGTCAAAAGTTCTCCACCTGGTGGTACTGATGATGATGTAGCCAGTACTCACCTTTTCAGGTTTAGTGACCAACTACCTGAGTCATCTAAACCTCATGCTCCTGTAGCTTCAGCTGCTCCATCCACAACAAATGCTGATGAGATTTCTGAATCCTCTACTTCATTTGAGTTGCCATCTCCTACTTTGTTTCAAGAATCTGCATCACCATCTGCTGCTGCTGAAGGTCCTACAAACACTTGCCAAGATCTCATTGTTTATCAAGAGCTGAAGAATCACCCAATGTCTCAAATCATTGGTGATATCAATGCTGGAGTCTCAACCAGAAGTCAATTGTCTAATTTCTGCTTCTACGCTCTCTTCATCAGTCAGCAAGAGCCAAAGAATTATCATGTTGCCTTAAGAGACAATGGATGGGTTGAAGCAATGCAGCTTGAGCTTCTTCAGTTCAAAAAGCAGCAAGTGTGGGAGCTTGTTCCTTTACCCCAAGGTAAGTGTGCAATAGGCACTAAATGGGTGTTTAGGAATAAAACTGATAAAAAGGGCCAAATTGTTAAGAACAAGACCAGACTGGTTGTACAGGGGTTTGCACAAGAAGAAGGCATCGATTATGATGAAACATTTGCTCCTGTAGCCAGACTGGAGGCAATTAGATTGTTTTTAGCTTATGCTGCTTTCCATAATCTTAAAGTTTTTCAAATGGATGTTAAAAGTGCATTTTTATATGGTAAAATAAAAGAAGAGGTTTATGTGTGTCAACCACCAGGTTTTGAGGACAATAAACATCCTGATGGGTGTATAAGCTTGATAAGGCTCTTTATGGGCTGAAACAAGCTCCTAGAGCCTGGTATGAAACATTGTCTAACTTTCTTCTTCAAAATAACTTCACTAGAGGCTCCATAGATAAAACTTTAGTCATTAAGAAAGTAGGGCAGCATAAGCTACTTGTTCAAATTTATGTTGATGATATAATTTTTGCATCTTCTGCTCCACAGTTGTGTGATGAATTTACAAACTTAATGCAAAAGAAGTTTGAAATGAGTGCTATGGGAGAATTACAGTTCTTTCTAGGTATGCAAATCAAACAAAGGACTGATAGAATCTTCATTCATCAGTCTAAATATACAAAAGATCTGTTGAATAAGTTTGATTTACAAAACTGTAAGCCCTGTTCTACTCCCATGAGCAGCACCACACAACTGGATGCTGATCAGAAAGGTAAAGCGGTTGATGAAACCCTTTACAGATGTGTGATTGGGTCCTTGATGTACCTTACAGCTTCTAGACCAGACATTATGTTTGCAACATGTGCCTGTGCTAGATTTCAGGCTGCACCTAAAGAATCCCATTTGATTGCTGTCAAAAGGATCTTTAGATATTTGCAAGGTACCCAATCACTAGGTCTTTGGTATTCTACTGGGAATTCTTGCAAATTAGTTGCTTTCTGATAGTGACTATACATGATGCAAAGTCACCAGAAAATCCACTTCTGGTGGTTGCCAATTCCTAGGCAATTGTTTAGTTTCTTGGCAGAGTAAGAAACAAACTTAAATTGCTACATCCACTGCTGAAGCTGAGTACATTGCTGCTGCAAGTTGTACATCTCAGGTACTCTGGCTTCAGAATCAACTTTTGCATTATGGCATTACAGAGACTAAGACTCCATTACTAATGGATAGTGCTTCAGCTCTTTGTATTGTTAAAAATCTAGTCCAGCACTCCAGGACCAAACATATTGAGATCAGGCATCATTTTATTAGGGATTGCTATGAAAAAGGTCTGATTGATCCAAAGTTTGTGCCTAGTGCTGATGAGCTTGCAGACATATTTACTAAGCCTTTAGATAGTGCCACATTTCAAAATTTGGTACTAAGGCTTGGTATGCTGCAGCTAGAATAATTTGACTACTACTGATGTTCTCAGCTCACAAGTACTGATGAGCATTAGTATGCAAAAGTCAAAAATAAGTACTGATGAGTAATTTAGTCTTCAGCATTTTCATAACTACTGAAGACTAAAATGCTTCAAAGTACTGAAGTACATTATTTGTTGAAAACAACTAAAGTAGTTACAACTACTGATGTGGTTATAACTACTGATGTATATTTTTCAAACAACTATGTACTGAAGAACAACTTTTGTTCATAAGTACTGACGTGTAATATTACACATAAGTACTGAAGGTCAGGATATCAGCAGTAGCTTCAATTTCTTTGTCTTTTCTTCATTTTTGATGATTATCATGTTCAATTGCATCGAATTTTGAAGGAATAATCCAAGGGTGATTATATTTCTTCAAATCGTACCATATTGGAACAGATCTGATGACTTTCTTTTTGATATTGAGATGAACAAACGGGTTTTCTTCCTTTTTTTGATGATAATCTTGTTCAATTGCATCGAATTTTGAAGGAATAATCATGAGCATGTTCACGAGTCTTCAAATCGTACCATAGTTGAACAGATTTGTTGAATTTCTTCTTAATTTTTGTGATGAACAGATAGGGTTTTGATGAACAGTGACCTTTTCTTCATTTTTGTTGTTGTGTTCTTTGTTCTTGACATCATTAAGGATGAAATTAGATCTAAAAACTAGATGAATCCAGCAACCAACAGCTCTGATACCTTTTGCTAAACAATATTTCAGATTTATTGAGCTTGGATCTTAAGTTTCATCACTTTCAGATCTGAAAATTCAAAATTAAGATGGGTGGACGTGTGTGAATCAAAGAACAAAGACATGGATAATAATAATTTTATGATTTCATTGATGTTGATAACAAGTTACAAAGAGAATCATAAATAGCTGGTGAAATCAAACCCACCCAAAGGAGAGGATTTCTCCTTGGGTGGTGATTTACACCATGAGAAACACACACAAAAAGCCACACTTGCAAAAATACACTAGTGGGTCTATTTATATTATTAGTACAACATGACCTAATTTTGACTTTTTCAATTGTCTTGATCTTGACTTTGTCATGTTGTATTGTCTTGTATTGTTGTTTTTGTTGTAATCAACTTGGTCTCTGAACTTGTACAATGAGATCTTCAGTCGGGTGTGACTATGATTTGGAAAGCTTCAGTTTATCCAATTGTTGAACCCAACAAGTTGTTTTAAGAATACTTAAAGTATGGAAAATAAAACCTTTAGGCATGCTTGATATGATTCTTGGTGGTAGGTATCGGTAAGACTTGATATGATAGGCTGCTATTGTTATAATTCATGAAAGTTAGGTTATATTTTGACTATGAAGAATGGTTGTTAAATCTTTGATACTAGGTCAATGCAAACATGTGTAATCTCCTAAGATCTGAATCACATGAGTATATATCTGTATAAAATGACAATCTATTTAAAACCATATATTATGGTATATAGCAAGGTCATGTACTTAAGCTTTGAGTAAAATAGAACATACTGTTGAGTATGAAATGGCCATGCATGTGACGTATTGCGGCTAAAATAAGAGCATAAAAATGTGTATGACATGGTTGAACCATGATAGTTAAACTCATAGCATATGATATGGTAAAAAGTGTGGTCGTATCCTTGAGCCAAAATGACCAAACTTATAGGGTATGATATTGTGTATGACGCGGTTTGTACCTAAAAAAATGCTAAGTATACATTCTGATACTTCCAAAAAAAATAACCTATATGCTAATTTATATTAAATATCACCTAAACATTATGTCTAGAAACATAAATGATATCTTCATTAACAACCAAAACAAGGTTATTAAAAAACTAAAACTCTAGTCCAGAATGTCAAGACCTAAGTAACTATAAAAGTACAAATAGATAACCAGGTAAAAAAAATTGAAGTACAATTTTTCGATAAGAAAAGTTTAATTCTTAGATCATATGATCAATAAGTAAGTCATACAAGTAGTAGTACTAATAACAAACAATTAAGAAATGAGAAACATCAAAGAATCGTAAAGAATTTTGAAGATTTCTAGTTTTTGAATGTTAGTAGAGGAGATGTATCCAAGTTTTTAAAACACCGCTGGATATGAAATGAATTATTAATTGAAAAATTACGATATATGATACCATTCAGGAAAAAGAAAAGTTAGTTACTTATACACTCTATAGGAAGAAAATGACTCAATCACCAAAAATTTATACATCTAGAGATAATTTTAAGATAAACCTCATAGCCCAGATTGGAATGTATAATAAAAATCCTTGATGGAAAATCATAGTAAGAAGAAATAGATGATTGGTTGATAAAAAAAACTATTAAGATCTAGAAGTGATAGTATCTTAAGCCTCCAAAATCGGATAAGAGTTCTGAGTCTTGACAGATTACAAGATATGATACTAGAGGAAGCACATAAATCAATGTATAGAGGTTTAAGAAAAATAATTAGTATTCAAGGATCAAATATCAATCACAAGCCGTGTAAAGATGCTTTAGTTACTATACAGTGAAACATTAGAAACTATCTGAGTAGCTACAACAATCTTAAATCTTATAATGAAAACGGAAGATGAACAATAGACTTTATTAATATTAGATTAGGTCATAAACATGACACTATCTGGCTAATAGTTGATAAAATTACTAAATCAGTACAATCTTTATATGTCTACAGCACTATGACCTAGAAAAGTTATTCAAACCCTATGAATAGTCTCACAACATGGTGTACAAATAGTCTCACAGCATGGTGTACCTATCTAAATCATATCTATGAAAAATAGGTGTTTTGCTTAAGATTCCCACAAAGTTTCAAGAAGGAATTGAAACTTAAGTAAGTTGGAGCACAATCCCCGAACTAATGAAAAGTGAAAAAAAATAATCAAACAATGAAGAACATGTTTTATGCATACGTCATTGACTTTAGTGATAGTTAAGATGATCATTTGCCGTTAACAAAAGACTATTCTAAGAGAAAATACAAGACACTTATATGTTGGAATAAATAGGCAAAAGTCAGTTATCTTGACCAGATATAATTGAAGAAATAACTATCAGGATAAAGTAAGAATGAAAAATATCAAAGATCACAAAAGACTAGTACAGTTGAATCACATAAACACTTAGAATTTTAACTAAGAGATAAGTGGTACAATAAAGGTATCGCCTTCGAAAGAAACAAGATGATGGAAAAAAAAAGAAAAGAAAGCTAAAGCTTTATTACATTGTACTATTTGAGATAATGACTAAGGTTAGACCAGTGATATTAACTAAAGGTTCCGAAAAGTTAAGTTGAAGACATGATACAGTGTCTAAACTATGAAATATAATAAATACCACTCGGCGATTTGCATATAAGTGAAACGTTGTATGTAAGGCCCCGTTACCGGGCACCTCACAGTTGGTCGTTCATCGCACATAAAACATATATTTGCATACACTTAATATAATCATGCAGCGGAATTTCTAAGATAAACTTTTCTTTTACTATAAATACTTTTGCCAATTAACACAACGTACGTCAATTACAAAAAAAATCTGATGTTGCATTACATCACAAAAGCACTATTACAAAAGGGTCATAAACAGTGACCTCTAGTAAAAATATTAAATTTTTCATCATAAAGAAGATTCCTTAAGTAATCCCACTTTTTCAGGATCCTAAAGGAATCTTGCACTTGCATGCAACATAATGTGTTGCATGCATTATGGGCCCGCAACACATTGCGTGGCAGCATTATCAAAAGGAGAATGTCATCCCAAAAGAGCTGAGTGGCCGCCTCGTGCCATCCTCAGCAACACTACCTATCAACTGGAAACACATAAAAAGTCAGCGTTGCTGAGTGAGTTCTAGTTTTATAATAAAACATACTTTCATTTGTTATAACTGTTCTTACATACATGCGATCTTACAACATACGTACACTTAGATAATATTATTATTATCTTCATCATTCGTTCATTAGCTTCCATTCGTGTACCATTCATCGTTCTCATTCACGTTCGTACATACATTCTTACATTCATTCGTACGTTCTTTACTTTCATTCTTACATACATTACATTCGTTCGAACGTTCATTACATTCGGTGACATGTACGGTACCCCAAACTTCATACCATACTGCTGGTGCTGGACCTGTGGTGATCAACCACGAACGTTGTGCACAAATGCTGATCCAGTCACCCGGGGTAGGTACATGCACCATATATCTTCCACTTTCATTCTATCGTACGTTAGCCAAGTCTGTTGCAGCACGCGGCTGCTCACCTCAGTGGCAATCTCATGATTGCCTGCTAACCGATTCTGTTGCAACACGAAGTTGCTCACCTCATTATCAATCTCAAAGATTGACCCTGTGTGCATCCTTCGGGGTAGCTAACCCGCATCACAGTTGAGCTAACACCTGCCAGGGGTGTGCACCTCCATTCATTTGCTTGCAAGCCTTTCTTACATTCATTCATTCATTCATTAATGCATGCATTCATTCATCATGTTTCTCTTTCATTATCTTTCACTTTACGTTATTTATTACTTTCATTCATTCATATACGATACACGTAAAGCTACAGAAAGATAAACATACATCGACACAAGGAACACCAGCATTTACAAATCATCAGTCATTACCATCATATAAGGCAACATCATACTTATCATGTTTACGTCCTACATACACATCTCTCCTCATTCACATCAGCCCTATTTGGGCGATTGAACATACTGCAGTCGCATGGTCTCCATGCGATTGGGTCGTGCGATTGGGCAGTTATGCGAATGGGCGTACAATCGTGCGAATAGACCTCCTATCGTGCGAGTGAACACTATACGAATGGACTACTAGGCGACTAACCCACAGTCGTGCGACTGAACTACTATGCGAAGGGACCTATGCGACCGAATTCCTCAATCGCATGGCCTGTCGGGCGATTGAGCCCCAGTCATACGACTGAGCCTTAATCGTACGATCGAACATCAGTCTTTCCTCAGTCGTGCGACTGGCCCTTCAGTCGCCTAGCCCTAACTGGGCAGCGACTGGAGTTCATCACGAACAGCAGCCGCGACCTACGGCCTTCAAGCTCCTCTAAACTCATTTCCAGCCCAAATTAGCCCTCCTAAACCTTAGGGATTTATACTAGGACATCATACAAGCATATGCAAGTCTTAAATCATACCTTAAACACATTACCCAAGATTTCACCCAAATGGGTCAAACATACACTTTTTCAAAAACAGGTTTAAATGTGTTCCAGCCCTAAAATCGTTTGAAAACAAGTAAATGAGGGGTCCTAGAACTCACATTATCAAGGAGAAGATGCAGAGCTACGATTTGACTAGCCACTCGACAAATCTCGAGCCCGAATCACCACTTTCTCTCTTTCTTTCTCTTCTTTCTCTGTTCTCTCTCTCTCTGCTCTTTCTTCCCAACTGAATGTGTAAGTGTGGGGAAGAAGAGGGCTGCCCCTCCTTTATAGCTACAGCTCAGTCGCCCGAAGTCCAGGCGACTGGACCTTCAGTCGTATGAACATCATGCGACTGGACCTCCAGTCGCATGAGTTCCATGCGCTTGATCCTCCAATCGTCCGAGCATCATGCGATTGGGCCTCCAGTCGCATGAATTCCATGCGATTAAGACTCAGTCGCATATCATTCCAAAAAGTCAAACTTTCGGGTGTTACAAGTCCACCCCCCTTATTTAGGTTTCGTCCCCGAAACCTGTTATTCCTCGAACAATCGTGGGTAATGCTGTCTCATTTCTTCTTCAGTTTCCCACGTTGACTCGGATCCCTTCCTGTGCCGCCACTGTACACGCACAAGAGGAACCACTTTATTTCTTAACCTCTTCTCCTTGCGATCGATGATCGCCACTGGTTGCTCTACATAGTTGAGCCGTTCGTCTACCTCGATGTCCCCCAGTAGGATGATCATCTCTTTGTCCGCCAAACACTTCCTCAGATGGGATACGTGGAAGGTCAGGTGAATTCCACTTAGCTCATCTGGTAGATCCAACCTATAGGCCACCTCTCCTACTCGAGCAATGATTCGGAAAGGGCCTATATACCTCGGGCTCAACTTGCCCCTCTTTCGGAACCGAATGATACCCTTCCAAGGGGAGACCTTCAACATAACCCGATCTCCCACTTGGAACTCAATCGGCCTGCGTCGTTTGTCAGCATACGACTTCTGTCTGTCTTTAGCTGCCTTCATGTAGGCCTTGATCCTTTCAAGCTTTTCAGTCATAGCCTCGATCACTTCAACGCTCCCCAATTCCTTTTGACCAATATCACCCCAACAAACGGGTGTCCTGCATCTCCTGCCGTATAGCATCTCATAGGGTGGCATGCCAATACTGGCATGGTAGCTGTTATTGTATGAGAATTCAGCTAACGGCAAGTGGTCATCCTAACTTCCCCCAAATCATTCACACATGCCCGAAGCATGTCTTCTAACGTCTGAATGGTCCGTTTGGACTGACCATCAGTCTGGGGATGGTAAGCCGTGCTGATATGTAGTCTCGTCCCCATGGCGTCGTGGAATTTCCTCCTGTACTTGGATGCAAACCGGGTGTCACGATCAGAAACAATTGACACCGGTACACCATGGCGAGTTACAATCTCTTTGATGAAAAGATCAGCCAACCTCTCGGATGAATATGTCTCACGCATCGGTAGGAAGTGAGCACTCTTCGTCAGACGGTCCACAATCACCCATATTGTATCATACCCTTTCGGGGTACGTGGCAGCTTTGTAATGAAATCCATGGTGATGTTCTCCCACTTCCATTCCGGTATATCCAACGGTTGAACCTTTCCATACGGCTTTTGATGCTCTGCCTTTACTTGCAAACACGTGAGGCACTTACTCACATACTCCACCACATCGCGTTTCATACCCGGCCACTAATAATCTTTCTTCATGTCTTGGTACATCTTGGTAGCACTAGGATGAATGGAGTATCGAGTTTTATGGGCTTCGTCCATAATCTTCATATGTAGATCCCGAAATTGAGGAATCCACATCCGCCCAAATCGAGTCTTGACACCAAACGTGTTTTCTCCCAGTTCCGCGACCAGACCTCTCATTCGTTCCGAGTTAAGATGATTCTCTTTCAGTGCCTCATCTTGAAACTCTTTGACTTGCTTCATCACATCAGAGGTTATGATTAGCTGGTATGCCTTCACCCGAATCGGCTCGGGCCTCTCTTTTCGGCTAAGGGCATCCGCCACCACGTTGGCGTTGCCCGGATGGTAGTGGATTTCATAATCGTAATCCTTTATAAGTTCCAACCATCGCCTTTGCCTCATATTCAAATCTTTTTGCTCGAAGAAGTACTTCAAACTCTTGTGGTTGGTAAAGATGGTACACTTCATCCCGTAGAGATAGTGCATCCAAATCTTCAATGCAAAGACCACGGCTGCTAGCTCCAAGTCATGAGTAGGGTAATTAACCTCATGACTTTTAACTGTCGGGGTGCATAGGCTATCACCTTCCCCCTTTGCATTAATACGCACCCCAACCCCGAGTAGGAAGCATCAGAATAAACCACCAAGTCTTCGCTTCCATCGGGTAATGCCAACACAGGAGCTTGGGTCAACCTTGTCTTCAATTCTTCAAAAGCCTTCTCTTGAGCTTGACCCCATACAAACTTCACATCTTTCCGAGTCAACTTGGTCAGTGGAGAAGCAATCTTGGAGAAGTCTTGAATGAATCTTCTGTAGTAGCCCACCAAACCCAAGAAATTACGGATCTCGGATGGCGTCTTTGGAGACTTCCATTGCATTACTGCTTCCACCTTTGCCGGATCGACCATAATCCCCTCCGGATTAACCACGTGACACAAGAACTGAACTTCACGCAACCAAAATGCGCACTTGGAGAACTTGGCGTACAATTTCTCCCTTCTCAACGTTTCTAGTACTTCTCGAATGTGACCAGCATGCTCCGTTTCGCTTCTTGAATAAATCAGGATATCGTCAATAAATACAATCACTGATTTATCCAACATCGGCCTACACACTCGGTTCATCAAATCCATAAAAGCAGCTGGCGTGTTGGTCAAACCAAAAAACATGACAAGAAACTCATAGTGACCATAGCACGTACGAAAGGCTGTTTTAGGGATATCCTGCTCCTTCACCCTCAGCTGATGGTAGCCCGATCGAAGATCTATTCGTGAAAACCAACTGGCGCCTTGAAACTGATCAAATAAATCATTGATTCTTGGTAAGGGGTATCTGTTCTTCACTGTCAACTTATTTAGCTCGCGGTAGTCGATGCACATCCTCATACTACCATCTTTCTTCTTTACGAACAGGACCGGAGCACCCCAAGGTGAGATACTCGGTCTTATGAACCCCTTATCTAGCAGCTCTTGCAACTGCCCCATCAGCTCTTTCATTTCCGTCGGAGCCAATCGATATGGTGCTTTGGCAACCGGTTGAGCACCCGGTATCGGGTCGATTTGGAACTCGATCTCTCGGTCGGGTGGCAATCCCGATAAGTCTTCCGGGAATACGTCTGGAAAATCACACACAACCGGAACATCAGGTAGTTATGGTGTTGGCGTCTCTATATCCTTCACATAACATAAATAGGCGCTACATCCACGCCTTATACATTTTCCCGCCACCGCCATAGAGATAACCTTCGGTATCATAGTAACCCGATCGCCATAAACCGTCACTGAACTACCGTCAGGCACCATCAAATGAATCATCTTCTTGCGACACACAATGTTCGCCTCAAAGTCCGCCAACCAATCCACCCCAAGAAACAAATCGAAACCACCCAAGGTCATCGCAAATGGTCTAACCGGAAACTTGTGCCCCTCTAATTCCACGTCACAACCCTCTATTACCTCGGAAATCCTGGTAGATTTACCTATCGCAGTTTCTACATCAAACGGTACGTCTACACGTCTACGACTAACAGGCAGTTTGGCACAGAAGTAGCAGAAATAAAACTCCTACTGGCACTCGAATCAAATAATACCGAGCCTAAAGTTTGGTTCACCAGAAACATACCGGACACTACACCAGGGTCCGTCCTAGCCTCTTCCTACGTCATCGTGAATGCCCTGGTGCTTGCCTTCGATCCCTTATTCCCCGTCTTCTTCACGCCGGAACTTTCAGACCTCGGCTTCTTGCAATCTTTACTAATATGGCCACTCTCCCCACAGTTGAAACACCTCATGCCCTTACACTCCCTAGCCATATGACCGGGCTTCCCACACTTGAAACAAACATTCAGCCCCAGTCTGCACTCCCCACCATGCTCCCTTCCACATTTACCACACCCCCTCAGTCCCGTACCCGGTGTGGCCACACGCCGATCGCCCACCCGGGCCTTCTTGTTGCTCGTCGAAGAATCACCCCGACCAAACCTCTTCCCGTTCCAATTCCGGTCACCACCCTTCCTATTACCATCAGTCACCACCACCACCGCCCTTTCATCATACAACCTCGCAGCCAGGTCCACCGCCGACCTAAAGGTAGTTGGTCGGGCGACGATCATATGCCTGCGAATATCCGCCGGCAAACCCTGAATATACCTCTTGATCTTTCGCGACAGAGGTGTCACCTGGTCCGGCACCAGACGTGCCATCTCATTGAATTTCGTGGTGCACTGTTGATGGGTCATCGTTCCCGCCTCCAGCTTCAGGAACTCTCTCTCAACTTTATCTATTTCCCGATGAGGACAGAACTCCTCGATCACCAACCTTTTCAATTCGGACCACTTCATTTTCCCAATGGCCCTGCTACCCTCGGCTTGGACTATATTGTCCCACCAGCATAAAGCCGAATCCGTAAAAGAATGGGTAGCGAACTTCAGTTTTTGGTCCTCTCGGCACTCACTGATATCGAGGACACACTCCATTTCTCTCACCCATCGATGAGCAGCGGCAACAGTACCATTACCGTCAAAAGTAGGGGGCTTGCACCTCATAAATGCCCCATAGTTACAGCCTCGTGCTCTTTCATACAACGGCTCCTCCTCCTCTTCCTCTTCTTCATCAGAAAGAACCGTTCCCGGTCCTGATTGCTCCTGTCTTCCTGAGGACCTGTTCCTCTCTTATCTTTCACCTTCCCTGACAGCCTTAATCACTTCGGTCACCACAAACGGTAAGATCGTCTGCATGACCTGATGTACCTCTTCAACCACTACCTCTTTTACCGAGGCTCTCAAGTTGGCGCTCTCGTCTACTCCCTCCTGATGAGGGGTCTCGGTTTCCTCATGAACCACTTTCTCTACCCTAGGTCTTCCTCTCGTGACACGCGGTTCAGCACCACGTCCGCCACCACCTCCACCCCGTGAGGCCTTAGAAGATCCACCACCAGCCATTCTCTATCACACTGAAAGATTCAAACACCAACACGGTCATTCAAGGGAATAGCTCAGTTTATGTCAAGTATAGTAAGTCCCTAATTACAGTGGCCAGTTGTGATTAGCCACTTACTTTACTCTTCGTACCCCGAGCATTACCTGTCCTGACTACGTTAGTATCTAACTCTGACAGTAACACATACATCACATAACATGCGCACGTAATACTGGTTAACTTTAAGAAAATACCTGATGGTACGCAACTACTCAGATGGCATTCCTTCCCTTTTTGTCCCATTTTCAGTTTAAGTTTAGGTTTATTTTGAAAATTTACCCATTTCACTTAAACTTTGGCTCTGATACCAACTTGTAAGGCCCCGTTACCGGGCACCTCACAGTTGGTCGTTCATCGCACATAAAATATATATTTGCATACACTTAATATAATCATGCAGCGGAATTTCTAAGATAAACTTTTCTTTTACTATAAATACTTTTGCCATTTAATACAACGTACGTCAATTACAAAAAAAATCTGATGTTGCATTACATCACAAAAGCACTATTACAAAAGGGTCATAAACAGTGACCTCTAGTAAAAAGATTAAATTTTTCATCATAATTAAGATTCCTTAAGTAATCCCATTTTTCAGGATCCTAAAGGAATCTTGCACTTGCATGCAACATAATGTGTTGCGTGCATTATGGGCCCGCAACACATTGCGTGACAGCATTATCAAAAGGAGAATGCCATCCAAAAGAGCTGAGTAGCCGCCTCGTGTCATCCTCAGCAACACTACCTGTCAACTGGAAACACATAAAAAGTCAGCGTTGTTGAGTGAGTTCTAGTTTTATAATAAAACATACTTTCATTTGTTATAACTGTTCTTACATACATGCGATCATACAACATACGTACACTTAGATAATATTATTATTATCTTCATCATTCGTTCATTAGCTTTCATTCGTGTAGCATTCATCGTTCTCATTCATGTTCGTACATACATTCTTTACATTCATTCGTACGTTCTTTACTTTCATTCTTACATACATTACATTCGTTCAAACGTTCATTACATTCGGTGACATGTACGGCACCCCAAACTTCATACTATACTGCTGGTGCTGGACCTGTGGTGATCAACCACGAACGTTGTGCACAAATGCTGATCCAGTCACCCGGGGTAGGTACTTGCACCATATATCTTCCACTTTCATTCTATCGTACGTTAGCCAAGTCTGTTGCAGCACGCGGCTGCTCACCTCAGTGGCAATCTCATGATTGCCTGCTAACCGAGTCTGTTGCAACACGAAGTTGCTCACCTCATTATCAATCTCAAAGATTGACCCTGTGTGCATCCTTCGGGGTAACTAACCCGCATCACAGTTGAGCTAACACCTGCCAGGGGTGTGCACCTCCATTTATTTGCTTGCAAGCCTTTCTTACATTCATTCGTTCATTCATTAATGCATGCATTCATTCATCATGTTCCTCTTTCATTATCTTTCACTTTACGTTATTTATTACTTTCATTCATTCATATACGATACACGTAAAGCTACGGAAAGATAAACATACATCGACACAAGGAACACCGGCATTTACAAATCATCAGTCATTACCATCATATAAGGCAACATCATACTTATCATGTTTACGTCCTACATACACATCTTTCCTCATTCACATCAGCCCTATTTGGGTGATTGAACATACTGCAGTCGCATGGCCTCCATGCGATTGGGTCGTGCGATTTGGCAGTTATGCGAATGGGCGTACAATCGTGCGAATGGACCTCCTATCGTGCGGATGAACACTATACGAATGGACTACTAGGCGACTAACCCTCAGTCGTGCGACTGAACTACTATGCGAAGGGACCTATGCGACCGAATCCCTCAATCGCATGGCCTGTCGGGCGATTGAGCCCCAGTCGTACGACTGAGCCTCAATCGTACGATCGAACATCAGTCTTTCCTCAGTCGTGCGACTGGCCCTTCAGTCGCCTAGCCCTAACTGGGCAGCGACTGGAGTTCATCACGAACAGCAGCCGCGACCTACAGCCTTCAAGCTCCTCTAAACTCATTTCCAGCCCAAATTAGCCCTCCTAAACCTCAGGGATTTATACTAGGACATTATACAAGCATATGCAAGTCTTAAATCATACCTAAACACATTACCCAAGATTTCACCCAAATGGGTCAAACATACACTTTTTCAAAAACGGGTTTAAATATGTTCCAGCCCCAAAATCGTTTGAAAACAAGTAAATGAGGGGTCCTAGAACTCACATTATCAACGAGAAGATGAAGAGCTACGATTTGACTAGCCACTCGACAAATCTCGAGCCCGAATCACCACTTTCTCTCTTTCTTTCTCTTCTTTCTCTTCTCTCTCTCTCTGCTCTTTCTTCCCGACTGAATATGTAAGTGTGGGGAAGAAGAGGGCTGCCCCTCCTTTATAGCTACAGCTCAGTCACCCGAAGTCCAGGCGACTGGACCTTCAGTCGTATGAACATCATGCGACTGGACCTCCAGTCGCATGATTTCCATGCGCTTGATCCTCCAATCGTCCGATCATCATGCGATTGGGCCTCCAGTCGCATGAATTCCATGCGATTGAGACTCAGTCGCATATCATTCCAAAAAGTCAAACTTCCGGGTGTTACATTGTAATTCGTTAAAGAATTATTACAAATTAAAAGCATATAAGTACGAATGTTTAGCAGAAAACAATTCCACTAGCCAAGGTCAATTGAAATGCATATAAATGACACGACTATACATGATAGAACATGAAATGAAATAAAAGCACTCTCACCTATTTAAGTAAAGAAAAATTTCGAGGACAAAGTTTCTATAAGGAGCTGAGAATGTAACACCCCAAATTTTAATGTAATAGTTATAAATATGCGAATTATGAAGTTTTCTTCATATATTGTTGAAAGAGTAAGTAACGAGTAAAATAATTATTTAAAATTTTAAGTTTTTAGACTAATTTTACTCATAAGAGACCGTTTAAATATATTTAAATATAATAACATATTATATTTAAACGTGCACTGTTTTTAATGAAACCTAGGTCGACTCGTAGAGAAAAATAAGCTCGTCTCAATAGCATATTTAAAGTTTTATAAGAAGTTATACTTAAAAAGTTATAAGAGAAAAACGAAGTAAGCAGCTGAATTAATTATAAGTAAGCAAGCAAGTAGGCTGGTCAATAAGTAAGCAAGCAGCCAGGCACGTCACTTTCATCCCACATCGCCTACAATATAATTTCAGGTGCCTGTCTGCTTACTTATAAATAGAAACCTTAAGGTTGAATTTAGATTATAAGTTTTTCGGGAACGCTCTAGTATTAAGAGAATCCCAAGTAATCGATACCATTGGGTATTGTTATTAGTCGTTTTTGGATCTCGAGTAGTAACACGGGTAGGGAGACTCTACATTAAATTGCCGTAGATAGTTTTAAGGTATATTCTCATTTAAGTTATCTCAAGTTAATTATTATTTATTTAAGTGTTATTATTATGATTAGTATTAGTATAGTATTATTGTTTTTGGCGTTAGGGTTATTGTTAGGAATGGGTTTTAGGTAGCGTAGCCTTAGTTACGCATGGACTGATCACCCATGCTTAAATAAGGTAGCGGTAGCTAATATCCAACCATGAAAATGACTAGTTAGTTGTACCATCGTCTAACCTAGGATTACTTAAACTGTATCAGGACCTTGAGATATCACCAGATCTTACTTGGAATTGATTGTCAACTGTTTAGCAACTGTTAAATAGGTGAGTTATCATGTCTGTTTTCAAAACCCTGATAATATGCTCGTTCTGTCTGTACTGGTAATAATTATAATGCTTACATATATGCACGGATCGGTAGGGGTATACAGGATCCTGATATATTTAATGGGGTGTGTCAAACTGGCTGAAAAGAGGATAGGGTTCCTCGTATGCATTAGGTACATGCTCATACCTATTTGACGACCGAGAGGGTTTGACAAACCCGCTGCCGGTGGTTGTGGTAAAACTAGGGAAGGCACTGTGCCTATGGACCCAAATATCACAACCCATATTGTATGCATGTCAAAGTCAATTTTATAAACTGTATAGCATGAGCTCACCAGCATTAGCTGACATATTTTTGAGTATATGTATCACAGGTAACCCTTAAGGAAATTCTTAAAAGGTGCTCAAAGATAAAGAATCTAGAAGGCTAATAAGTTTTTCTTTTTGTTGTTTTTAAATACTGCTATAAAATAGTAGTGTAATAAGTTGATGATATTATAGTTTGCAATAAAACATATGTTAGCTTCCATTGTAAGTTGTATCAATTATAGACGCCCGCTCGAGTCACGGGTGGGGTGTCACATTTTGTTTTTTTAAAATAATATGGGAGATCATTGCTTTTCATGCTATTCTCTAATTAAATTTATATTAAAAATCATTATTAAGCACAAATTTAAAGGGAGTAGTAATACTCAACATGAAAAATGTGGTAAACAAATACAATAAAGGAAATTGAATCTTAAGCACCTACTTTGGCTGTTGGATATCTGCCTTTAGAAAATCTTTGCACAATTGCCAATGGAACAAGTTAACAATGGTCCAATAGCAAATATGATCTAATACCATATAAGAATCATACATCAAAAAAGGATAAATTTTTATACTTCAATAGAAGTTAGTGTAATATTGCATTTCAGCAGAAGTTACAGTGTAATATTGCATTTCTGCAGAAGCTACAATGTAAAATTTGAACATCCGTAGACTAGTAGCCTATGGATGTGAATGTTTTTCACAATGTATAATTCATTTTCGTACATTGATGGAAATACACATTATACTTTCGTAGTATTTCAGGAGTTAATAAGTCATTCGTAGATCTCATGCAGAAGATTTATTTTCCTTCGGAAGACTTATTCTCTTATGGAAGACTTAATTTCCTGCGGAAAAGTAGATTTCCTTCGGAAGATTATTTTCCTATGGAAGACTTAACTTTCTGCGGAAGCTTTAAGTTACTACGGAAGAGATAATATCTGCCGAAACAAAAGTTACCACGGAAGGGTGTGAGGCTCCCACAATATTAAAAGGTCATTAATTATATTTCTGAAAAAGTGCATAAAAGATACCTTGTACTTGTGTTTTTCATTTACTTTTCTCAGAACACTTTTTGAATTGGAAAACCATTGGTCAAAATCCTTAAACCCTTCTTCCGCCGATACTCAAATTTCCACTTAAAACAATAAATCACTCAACTTCTTAAACTTCAGTTCATCATATGGACATCTTCAGGAAGGTAAATCACTGATTATCAACTTAATATCGCAGATTAGTGCTGAAATGTCGTCAAAACTCTTTGACTTCCGAAAACCTAAAAGTTTCTGATTACATGCCTAAATACTTAAATAATTAGTTTTTGATGTTTTTGTCTATTGCAGATGGCAAATCGATTCACAAAGGAGCACAATGTATGTGCGTTCTTAAATCTGGATGACCCAGTCACCAAAGGATGTACAGAGATCATTCGATACCTACGGCTTCAAGGATATACTATGCGTTATTTGCTGACCCAGTAATCTATCAATTGCATATGATGGAGTTCTGTAATACTTTAAGAGTGATAGAAGAAAATGGTGAAAGAGTTATATATGCATCAATTAGGCATGAAGTTTTGAGAGTGGATGTGCAGATTATTCGAAGGGTGTTGGAACTGGGTGAATAAGAAGCAGGTCACCCTGATGTATTCGACGATGAATACATTCAGAAGATGTTTGATCTTATAGGATACGATGGAGATTATAGAAATGGTGAGATCAAGAAGGGAAGATTATGCAATCCCTACAGATTCCTATGTCATACATATCTAAAATGTATGTCAAATAGGAAGTCTGGTTTAGATAGATTCTCAAGGCACATCTACTCTGGGATCATTAGAATATTTGAAGGAAGAACATACAACTACTCTAAGTACATTCTTGGATGCTTATGTGATCAAGCTGAAGTACAAAAGGCTGACAAAATGTACATGTTCCCAAGATTTCTTCAGCTGATTATCAATGACTCATTACCACAGATAGAGAAGGAAGGTGATGTGTTAGTTCAAGCATATTTAGGACAATCTGTATTGAACAAGATCAGTGGTAGATATGAAGGGGAGGAAATGGAGATGTTCCCTCATGTTGTGGATGCCAATGCTGAAATACCACAAGAATTAGTATTCATAGAAGAGGAAGAACAAGCTGAAGAATCTCCTGCTTAAATTGAGCAAGGTTCACACTCACCACCTCAATCTCCTATGATTAATCAAACTCCATAACCACCTGCTTCAACAAGCTTCACCAACTGCACAACAACCATCCTCATAAACATAACACATACAACCTATCTCTCCCAATCAATCCCAACCATCCTCTCCCAAATCAAAAACATCCACCAACTCTACTCAACCATAACATCTCTCTTCCACTCTACCGTCACCCCACCAAGAACAACCTCAAAGCCCAATCTCACCTATAAGTGAAGGTAACCCAGCTTCTGGGAGCAACACTCCTACTAAATTTGTGATTGAAGAAGAAGAATTTGATGAAGTACTGGGTGAAGCACTGAAGAAGTGCACTTAGAGGCTGAGAATGAGGAAGAATAGGAGGTAGACCAGGCAGTGCATCATGATAAGCCTGATAATGATGATGAAGATCAGTTTGTTGACATCATGGCTTAACATGAAGATGACCAAGATGATGAAGAGATTGATGTTAGTAAGAGCTTTCTTGTAGCACAATACAACAAACTGACCATCAAATCCAACAAGAGAAAGGAGAGAATGAGGAAGATGGAAAAGGAAATGAAGGAAAATGATGCCATCTTAACTCTACAAGAAGGGTCTATCATAATATTAAGAGATGATGCTCAAACTGATCATGAAGTGATAGATTCCTTGCATGAACTGTTAAGGGAGTTAAACGAGGAAGTGCAAAAAGAGAAAAGGGAGAAGGAACTGATTATCTTAGAGATGAATAATGCTTAAATCACCATTTCTAAGCAAGCTAAACTTCTAACAGCCAAAGATGATGAACTTGAGAGGTTGAGTAAGAAAAACAATGAGCTAGAATCTGCACAATCTTCTCAGCTTGTGCTACATGCTGACCAATCATCATCCAAGGTTGTTCAATCTCATTATCAGGCCCCTTTTATCTGTTATAACAGGAAGAGGACGTATTTAGGAAAGATAGAGAAGGAGTTGATTGAGGTAGAAGACTCACCAAAGAAAGCTAAAATAGTCTCACCTGAGCATACCCTATCGGTCAACCCAGAGATATCAAAACAAACTGAAGAAAAAGATGATAGTGATGCTGAATGGGAGGAGCTGATCAATGAAGAGACTCCTAACCCACTGAAATGCTCACTACTCAAGATATACTTGAAGAAAGACCCGCATCTAGCATGTTAATGGAACTCATCAATAAAGAGTTTCCATTTGACATGGTAGAAAGGATGAACACTAATGAGCTGAAGCAAACAATTAAGGATTTTACTGTGTCCAGCTTTATGATCCTAGAATGCAATTATGAATCCTTCATCAAATTCCAAGCTCAAGAACAGCTAAAGAAGGAACTGGGTCACTGTGACACCAAGAAGCTTAACAGGAACAACATAATTTATTGGTTGCAAAATCGCAACTACAAATTTTATGAATTAAGAAATAGAGGTGTGAAAGAGCTGAGACAGATGATGGAGTATGTGATTAAGATAGAGCTACAGACGGGAGTGAGATTCACAGAGGCCAAGAATCTAAGTCTAGCGCAAACAACAACTTCAGCTGAGCCCACTATAGTTGAAAGCAAAGACATGTATAAGGAGAAGGAGAAGCTGATCAGGGAACCCAGGAGGTTCTTCCAAGCAAGGTAGGGCCTCTTGGAACTACTATGAGAGAAGTGTCAGAACAAAAGTCAACATTATTTCAGCTCTTCGATCACATCACTACTCCCAAGTCAGTGAAAACTTATAGATCATTGCTTGGAAATATGATGCTGATTGGGATAATGCTATTATCAAAAGGGCATCTGGGATGATATAATACCATCTTCTAATTGACTATTCATATCACTCTCAGATGCCGACATCAAACAACTGCAAAGCTTACCAATCATCAACTATCCAATACACCCAAGGGGAAGAGATTTCTCAGGTATGGTTGGTAAGTTACTGTCAAAGTTCAAGGATGATGTACTCAAAGAAGCTAAAAGAGCAGATAAGGAGCACATGAAATGAAAAGAAAGGCAAAGAAAGTCAAAGGCTAGCTCCTCACACCATATAGAAGATGAGTTCTTGATAAGGGTTGGTCATGCAAACAAAAGAACTGCACCTACAAAGAGATTCGAGGGAAAGCAGTTCTCTCATCCCATCACACATTAGGGATACGTTGAGAGATCAAAAGAGTTGGTACCTAAAAGAGCTGTAGATGGGAAGGAGATATCAAGCATAAGGATTTTTGATCCATAGGAAATCAAGCTCCTGCATCCTAGCTACACAGCCTATCTGTATGATAAATACTTCCCAAAGCTCAATAATCAACAGGTACATAATGACGTATGTGTATGTGTGCAAATGATTCAAGTAATAGACAAGCCAAATGCCGCAACCAGTAGAAGAAGAAAATTTAAGGCAGGCCAGCTCATGGGATCTTAATTCCCTTCTATTATAGAGCTAAGAAACTTTGAAGAGGATGAGTTAGATGTTGTTAACAACAATAGTGTTGTTGCAACCCTTACAACTAAAGAAGACATCCTTGGAATCAAGTATGATACCCTGAATAAGATGAGCAGAATAGAGATCAAGTACAACTATGATGATCAAAAGGATGTAGTATCATACTTCAATAACAAGATGGTGTCGAGAGTTAAAGAGCTACAAAGCCTAAGGCATTGAATAAAAGAAGCTAAACCTAAGGGGGAGTATTGTTAGGTCTAGAATTTTGTATAGGTTTAGTTTCTTGAATCAATTATTGTAATAACTTTTGTAACCTTTCACCATTATGTATGCAATATATGTGTATAGGTTAACCCATATATTCTGTGTTACTGTATATGTATGTTGCAGGAAAAATGAAAGGATCTGATATCTAGTTTGATCAATTAGATTTGATTCATAGCAGAATAGTATAAGAATTAGACAAATTCAAGCAAGAACACAAGTGATAATTCAATGGAACAGTACGGTTATAGAGAGAAAGATATTTCTACAAAAAGGAATATTTCATTCAACACACGCTTCGGCACTTACAAAATTAGGTCATCCTCCCTTTTATAAGGAAGGTGACATTAGCTGATGTCACTTGATAGTGACATCTAACCGTTATTACCACAACTACTGAAAGTGAACTAAACTACTGAAGATGTCTGACAGGATCTCAGCGTCTCGTTTGATCAATCAGATTATGTTTGCAGCGGATTTAGCACATTAATTAGCGATTAATGCAAGAACATAAAAGATATTGCATGTAAAAGCACAAGCATAGAGAGAGAAAAGAGTTTTGCGAAGTAATAAATGTTCTATTGCTTAGCACGTTTCGGCATTTAATACAGAATGGTTCCCCATCCTTTTATAGGCGGCAAAAGGATGGGCTGATGTCCTTTTTCTGACATCAACTAAATATTAAAATTACAACTGACAAAACATAAAACTACTGAAGATGTCAACAACTGACATCTTCTTACAAAAGTTTCCTAAGTACTGACAAAAGTAAAACTACTGAAATCCTACAACGACTGAAGAACAAACTCTTCAGTCGTTTATAACTACTGATACTATAACAACTGAAGAGCATGCTCTTCAGCTGTTGTACAACTACTGAAACAAAATAAACTACTGAAAAGGAAAAACCATCACAACAACTGAAGAAGACTTCTTCAGCTGTTGTGACAAACTCTGAGTCTTCAGTACTTGGTCTTCAGACTTGGCTTCAGATGATGTAACAACTGATGACTTCAGTAGATATCATCAGTTGTTGTCTTCAGTCTTTGTCTTCAGACTTTGTTCTTCAGTAGAAGGTCTTCAGTTCTTCAGTTCTTCAGCTTTTGATTCTTCAGCACTTGTCTTCAGTACTTGAAGTCTTCAGTACTTGTATGATCAGTACTTCAGACTTCAGTACTTGTCTTTAGTACTTTAGAGTCTTCAGCTGTTGTTCTTCAGTTCTTTGATCTTCATACCTTGTTCTTCAGACTTTGTCAGAACAGCTGATGGTAGGAGCTAAGATGCTCTCAAGTCTGACATTCAAGCAAGAGAACACAATAGCTGATGGGAGCCTTCAGCAGTTGTTGCAGTGGTATGTGGGACTTAGAGGTTTTCCTGATCTTGGCTCATTGGTTCTTTTGGTCCAACAAACTCCCCCTGAACCAATGCAGCCAAAACCTCTAATTATTGGTTGTCCCACTTATTGGTGGCATAATGATTGGTCTATTTCCTTCTAGATCAGATTAGAAGTTGACCCAGATAAGCACTGGCCTGAGAGGTAGTCTCTAGTGTTTATTTGGCTAAGTATGGATGGGAGCTCTGTCTTGGGGATTTGGACACAGAGTTGTTGTCCCATCCATGAGATCTACCTCCCATATACAAGCCGGTAGGATTCTCGGGTGTAGGCTCGGACAAAGATCATTTGTTCTTCTTTGGTCATGCCCTCATCTCCACCATCGAACAATCCTTCACGGCCGTACATCTCTGAGACATACTTGACCTGTTTCCCATTTTTGAGCTCAATTGTTGTGATTTGCCTATAAGCAAATTCATCTGGATGTCTGCCCTCTAGCAACAAGTTGAGCTCATCTTCGTGGAAGTTCTCAAGCTTCTTATGAACTAAGCCTTTCCTCACCATCCTGTTCTCCAACAACATTTCAGGAGGTTGCTTAGATTTATAAGCTTTCTCGAACTCATCCACAATTTCCCAGGGTGTTATTACAAGAGCCACTGTGATTTCTTCATCTACAATCCTCTTCATCTGGCTCTTGTACCTCACAGGAATATCTTTCATTATGATCCTGTGAGCCACCCTAGGATCAGGCCAAGTCCTCACTTTCTCTTTGCTATATTGGAAGGTTTGTTTGAGAATGAAGAGTCTCAGAGCTTCTTTCTTCATATTCATGATAGAGGTAGAGGCAGCATATGCTTGGTCAATTGACTTAAGCATTTCAGCATCATGAAGATGCTGCTGTGCCTCTTCCTCTATCTTCACCCTCACAGTGTCCATCTGTGAGGTGGGAGTGATGGTTTGGGATTTGGCTTTTGGTAGAGGAATGACTGCTGAAAGGGGCAGTCTATCCTCCTCATCCTCCTCTTCTTCTTCTTCTTGCAGCCTCAACACCCTTCTCTTCTTCTTCAAGGGTGGATCATTGGCTGCGGGTTTTGATGGTGAAAGGGTTGGTTTAGTGGGTTGTGGTTGGGTTGTTGGTGTGGGAATGTTGGCAGGTACTACTAGTAACCTAGAGATAAGGGCTGGTTTGGTCAGTTTTACTAGCAGTGTCCTGTTCCCAGCACCGGCTTCAGTGAGGGCCTCAGCGACCAGTCCCTTAGTGAAATCACCATCTGAACAGATCTTGGTGGTTATTGCCAAGAGTCTATCCCTGGTTCATGCCTTGACATCAAGGACTGGTCTGCCCAGGTACTTCGAAGTGAACCTACTCGTAGCCTCAAGTTTCTTTCTTTCCTCTTGGCTATGAGTAGTCCATCGGTACTCAATCTCTCTTCTCTCCATATTCCTGATATCTTGATCTAGCAAGGCAGTGTCCTTGTCAAAGCCTTGCCTGAACAGCTGTTCAATGACAGAGTCCATTGAACGGCTATGCTCAGCATCAGCCTCCTTGAGAAGGGCTGCTAGATCAGGATCAGCCACCTTCTTTCCCTCCTCTCCCTTTTTCTTATCAGTGACACTAAAATCCTTTTGGATTTCAGCCACTTCTATTTGCTCTACCTCCCTCTCTTTCCTCTTCCCTTTCTCCCTCACCTTCCTAGTCTCCTCAATCAACTCCCTCTCTACCACCACCTCTTTTTCTGCCTCTTTCTCCTCCTCACCCCTCTTCCTCTTGTCTTGCACTGATGTCTCCCCCTTTTTGGGTGCATTGGTTGGGGTTTGACTATCAGCAAGTGCCTTAGAAATGGCAACCTCCACCAAGGGTTGTATGTATGTGGGAAGCCTCTCATCAAGGGTTTGAATGACTAAGTCTTTAAGTATGGGTGTGATGAGAGGTAGGAATTTCTGGAGGATAGCATCCAGCTGCTAAGGGGGGTTCTGACCCTGAGAGCTAGTGCCAGAAGCAGGGGCTGGTGGCTGAGTTTGTGGGAGTGGCTCAGTGTTTGTGAGACCTTCGGGTGAAGGTGCCATCTGTGGGGTAGTGGTGGCAGATGGACTTCTATCCTGAGTCATTTGAGCAAGCAGCTCTTTGAGTCTGCTTATCTCATCCTCTAGGATAGTGTTTTGAGCTACTACATCGTAGAAGAAGCTCAGGTCATCATCAGCATGAGCTGAATCACCTGACCTCCTGACAATGTCAGGATGTACATGCCCTGAGTGTGGCTCAGTAATGGCATGTGCCCCTTGTTCATGGTACTGGGGACTTCTAGCCTCCGGATTGGATCCATCATCGGCCATTGCCTCTGGTGAGGTCTTATTGATGTTACCAGCTTCACCCTGCTCAGATGTTGATGCAGGGGAAGTGGCAGCCTCACCAGATTGTCCCATCTCCCTAGCCACACTGGGAGATTGGACTGATTCTCTGTGTTGTGGGCTCCCACCAGCACTTGTATCCACCCCCTCTTCGGTTGGAGTCTCCCCAGTTGTAATAGGTTTCTGAGGAGAGGGTGGAGTGCTCAGATGGGTCAGCACTTTGGCTATTGCCAATGTAGGGCTTTGTGGGGCGGCTTCATCAGTAGATTGGCTCGAAGCAGAGTGCACATGGGGAGGACTGTGCTCTTCAATGGCAGTCTTCTCAAGTGAGATAGACCCCAGTAATGTGGTTGCCCCAATATTGGTTGCATCAGGCTCCTGTTGAGAAGAAGCCTGTGCGGTTGTGGTGGGTGGAGTCGTGGTACCTGCTGGGAGAATCGAACTAGCAGGCACATCCTGCCTTTGTGTTGAAGGGGCATCCTCAGGGGACTCATCTCCCTGAGTAGCCTTTTTGGCTTCTTTTTGGCTTTGGGTTTGGAGGGGACTTTGGATTTGGAGGTGGATGCTGTGGGTTCCTGCTGCGTGGGTTTTCGTAGCCGGCCAGCCTGTTTGAGTGTTTGGTCAGTGTTGTGCCTGGAGTATACCTCGGCTAGAACAGCCATGGCAGGGACTCCAGTGCCAACTAGTCCCTCAGCCTGAAGCTGGTTCTCTATTAAGGCCATAATAAACCGAGGATACAAGATCCATCGGTTAGAAATTGGTTTTGTGGCCATATCCTTTATTTCCAAAAATATTATATCAGTTAAGTTTAACGGTTGGTTTTCAAGGATAGAGAACAATACCTGTTGCCACCTTGTGGACATCTGGTCCCACGAAGAGGTTTTGGGAGCCAGACACACGTTCACCATGTGGAAGATCAGTCGTTGAGGGTCAGGAAAGTGTTTCTTCAACAAGGTGGAGGCGGAGAGGTTACCCTGGTAGTCGTGGGATGTGAATGAGAGATCCAGGGCAGCTTTGGGGTAGGAGGTTGGGTGGGTGGCATCCTCCAGCTCTAGGGTTTGGCGTAGTGTAGCTGGAGTGATAACCACGGGGTGGCCGTTGACGGAGGACCGGAGAGAGACCTCGCCATCCTGCTCTCCGGTTTGGAGGGTTACATTCGTCCAAAACTCCGCCAAGGAGTCGGTGTATATAGTGGGGTTTATGAGAAAAGCCGTTTTGTATGGTAAGTCGTGCATAAGATCTACGGCTTGGTGAAATTTGGGCCATAATGGCGATTTGGTGAGATGGGCGAAACAGTTGTGTCGAGGTTTCAGTTGCATGTTCGCCATTAATGGTGTATGGGAATTTCAGAGGTTTGGAAAGATTAGGTCAAGTGAGGAGTAAATGCTCTGAAGGTGGGGTATTTATAGGGTAGGTCAAAGATTGAAAGAAAACTACTGAAGGTTTTGGTGTTAGTTATCAGTTGTTGTAACGACTGATGACGTGGTTTTAACCTTCAGTGGTTGTAACATCTGAGGACTTGGTGTTAGTCGTCAGTAGTGTAAACTACTGAGACCTTGGTTTTGTCCTTCAGATGTTGTAAACGTCTGAAGAGTTACTGTCAGTCTTCAGTAGTTATGAACTACTGATGACCTAATATTCTTCTTCAGACGTTGTAACAACTGAAGACTTGGTATTAGCCTTCAGTAGTTGTAAACTACTGAGATCAGTAGTTGTGAACTACTGAAGACATGTTATTGCTTCAGTTGTTGTAAACAACTGAGGACTTGGTGTTAGCCTTCAGTAGTTATGAACTACTGATATCAGTAGTTATGAACTACTGAAGACATGGTTTTGTCCTTCAGTTGTTTGGGTATGAAACAGCAGCTGTTGTCATCAGCTGATGAGAAATTACTCATCAGCTGTTTCCATCAAATCAGTTGTTTCATACTAGCCTCCACACTTACTCATCAGCTCTTTGGCTGACTTTCAGATGTTTCATTGACCCTTCAGCTCTTGTGAAGATTTATGCCTTCAGCTCTTGTGATCAGATGTTCACAAGTGCTGATAAAATATTCTTCAGAGCTGGTGAACAAATTTTGTCTTCAGTACTTGTGTAAGATTACACATCAGTACTTGTGAGCAAAATTTGTTCTTCAGTACTTATGTATTGGAAAATCATACATCAGTAGTTGTAATCCACCTCACTACATCAGTTGTTTTCAATAAATAATGGACATCAGTACTTTGAGTCATTTTAGTCTTCAGTAGTTGTGAAAGAGCTGAAGACTAAATTACTCATCAGTACTTGTATTTGACCTTTGCTCTTCAGTTGTTTTGAAGTAAGAGCATCAGCATAGGTCAAATCAATCAAGCTGCAGCATGCCAAGCCTTAGTACCAAATTTTGAAATGTAGCACTATCTAAAGGCTTAGTAAAAATGTCTGCAAGCTCATCAGCACTAGGCACAAACTTTGGATCAATCAGACCTTTCTCATAGCAATCCCTGATAAAATGTTGTCTGATCTCAATATGTTTGGTCCTAGAGTGCTGGACTGGATTCTTAACAGTACAAAAAGCTGAAGCACTGTCCATTAGTAAGGGAGTCTTAGTCTCAGTAATGCCATAATCCAGAAGTTGGTTCTGAAGCCAGAGTATTTGAGAGGTACAACTTGCAGCAGCAATATACTCAGCTTCAGCAGTGGATGTAGCAATTGATGTTTGTTTCTTACTCTTCCAAGAAACTAAACAATTGCCTAGGAATTGGCAACCACCAGAAGTGGATTTTCTGGTGACTTTGCATCCTGCATAGTCACTATCAGAGAAAGCAACTAGTTTGCAAGAATGCCCAGCTGAATACCAAAGTCCTAGTGATTGGGTACCTTGCAAATATCTAAAGATCCTTTTGACTGCAATCAAATGGGATTCTTTAGGTGCAGCCTGAAATCTAGCACAAGCATATGTTGAAAACATGATGTCTGGTCTAGAAGCTGTAAGGTACATCAAGGACCCAATCATACATCTGTAAAGGGTTTCATCAACCGTTTTACCTTTCTGATCTACATCTAGTTGTGTGATGCTGCTCATGGGAGTAGAACAGGGCTTACAGGTTTGTAAATCAAACTTATTCAACAACTCTTTGGTATACTTGGACTGATGGATGAAGATTCCATCATCCAGTTGTTTAATTTGCAAACCCAGAAAGTACTGTAATTCTCCCATAGCACTCATTTCAAACCTTAGCTTCATAAGCTTTGTAAATTCATCACACAACTTTGGATCAGAGGATGCAAAGATGATGTCATCAACATAAATCTGAACAAGGAGCTTATGTTGTCCCACAGTCTTGATGAATAAGGTTTTATCAATGGTGCCTCTAGTGAACTTATTCTCTAGAAGAAAGGTTGAGAGTGTCTCATACCAGGCTCTAGGTGCTTGCTTCAGCCCATAAAGAGCCTTATCAAGCTTGTACACCCAATCAGAATGTTTATTGTCCTCAAAGCCTGGTGGTTGACACACATAAACCTCTTCTTTTATTTTCCCATATAGAAAGGCACTTTTGACATCCATTTGATAAACCTTAAGACTGTGAAAGGCAACATAAGCTAAGAACAGTCTGATTGCTTCCAGTCTGGCCACAGGTGCAAAGGTCTCATCATAATCGATGCCTTCTTCCTGTGCAAACCCTTGAACAACCATCTAGCCTTGTTCTTGACAATTTGGCCCTTCTCATCTATTTTGTTCCTAAATACCCACTTGGTTCCTATAGCACACATACCTTTGGGTAGTGGAACAAGCTCCCACACTTGCTGTTTCTTGAATTGAAGAAGCTCAAGCTGCATAGCTTCCACCCATCCATTGTCTCTTAAAGCAATATGATAGTTCTTTGGCTTTTGCTGACTGATGAAGAGAGCATAGAAGCAGAAGTTGGACAATTGATTCTTGGTTGAAACTCCAGCATGGATATCACCAATGATCTGTGATGTGGGGTGATTCCTGAGCTCTTGATAGACTATGATATCTGTGCAAGTGTTTGTAGACCCATCAGCAGCAACAGATGGTGATGAAGATTCCTGAAACCATGTAGAGGATGGCAGCTCAAACGAAGTAGAGCAAGCAGAAATCTCATCAGCATTTGTAGTGGATGGAGCTGCTGAGGCTACAGGAGCATCAGGTTCAGTGGACTCAGGCAGGTTGTCACTGATCCTAAAGAGCTGAGTACTGACTACATCATCATCAGTACCACCAGGTGGAGGTTTGTTGACAGGCTCAACAGATGGAGGTTGATAAGGAACATATTGCAGTATGTCCAGATCAAACAACTCCACAGGGTTTTGTGGAATCTTGTCCTTTGGAGATTCATTGAACTTGACATGCAAAGTTTCTTCAACTCCCTTTGTTCTACAGTTGAAGACTCTGTATGCTTTGCAAGTTGATGAATAACCAACAAAGTACCCTGCATCCACCTTACTAGCAAACTTCTGGAGTGGGTTGCTAGTGTTGAGAATGAAACATGGACACCCAAAGGCTCTAAAGAATGAAATAAGAGGGGCCAAGTGATGAAGAACTTCATAAGGAGTCTTCATCAACCTCTTATTTACTAAAGCTCTATTCTGTACATAGCAAGCTGTATTGACAGCTTCAGCCCAAAAGGTCAGTGGCAACCCAGAGTCAGCCAACATTGACCTTGTTGCTTCAATGAGGGTCCTGTTCTTTCTCTCCACCACTCCATTCTGCTCAGGAGTTCTAGGAATGCTAAACTGCCTTCTAATTCCCTTGGACAGGTAGAAGTCATCAAGTGTGTGGTTTCTAAACTCTGTTCCATTGTCACTCCTCACACACTTGACCTGTAGGGAATACTGCTTTTCTACATGTAACACAAAGTTCATTATTGTCTTTGCTGCTTCATCCTTGGAGTGCAAGAAGAAAGTCCATACAAACCTGGAATAATCATCCACAATTACCAGGCAGTATTTCTTCTTTGCCATGCTCATTACTCTGACAGGACCAAAGAGATCCATGTGCAGAAGCTGTAAGCAGGCAGTGGACTTTGGTTCTTCTATTGAAGGAAATGAAACTTTGTGTTGTTTTCCTTTCACGCAAGCAGTGCAGTCATCTTCACACTTGAACTCCTTCTGAGGCAATCCTCTTACTAAACCATGGCTTATAAGCTGATTCATGTTTTTGAAATTAACATGACCCAGCCTTCTATGCCATAGTGTAGACTCTTGAGGAGATGCCTTGGAGAATAGGCAAGGATGGCCTTTTAGATCCATCTTTTTGGAAAGATCTAAGGCATACACTCTTCCTATCCTGTTGGCCTTCAGGAGAGTGTGTTCATCCAATGCCTTGTCAATCAACCTCAGAACTTTGGATGACAGAATCTGACAGTTCTGGCTTGTGAAAAGAGCAACATGGCCTTTGTCACACATTTGACTGACACTCAAGAGATTGTACTTGAGATTCTCCACATGGTTAACATCATCAAACCTTATTTCCCCATTAGAAACAAAGCCTTTACCAATGATGTAACCCTTTGCATCATTGCCAAAGGAAACAAATCCCTTCTTTCCTTGAGAGTAGTCATTAAGAAGGGAGCTGCTTCCTATCATGTGCATGGATCCTCCACTGTCTACATACCAGATGCTTCTATGGCATGTTGAAGAACCCTGCAAACACAACCATGTGTTAGTTAGTCTTGGAGACCCAAACCTGCTTGGTTTTGGGTGTGTTCTCAGCTACAGGTGCAGCACTAACAGGTGTGTTGTGTGTGACAGCTTGAGGTGAAGAAGATGGTACAGAAGAGGAACCCTTTGGCTTGGACTTCCTTTTCTGTGGTTTCAACACAGGAGCATCTAAGTGGTTGACTCTTCCCACTAGCTGCTGAACCATCATCACCAATTGTGTCTGATTCTGTGATAAGGCCTTCAGCTCTTCAGACACATTGGAGTTTGCTGATGATGAGTTCCTATGTTGTACCATCTTTTTCTGAGCAACCTCAGCTGTTGCCTGAGTAATCCCTACCTTCTTTTTAGATTTAGCTTTGGGCTTAGGGATTTCAGGCTTGGATGTTGCTAGTACAAACTTGGTTTCAAACTCATTCTTCATTTTATTGATGCTCTGAGTAATTTTCTCCTTCTGTTTGAGTTTGGAACTCCTTTTGTACCAACAATCATCAGTAAGATGATTGAACAACCACATATCTCACATGGCTTTTTCTTCATCTTATGCTGATCATCAGCTGAAGAGGATTTAACTGCTGAAGACTTGTTCTTCAGCTGTTTGTCATCAGTACTAGCAGTTTTCTTCCCAGTGCCTGCTTTCCTGGTATCCTCTCTAGCTGTCTTCAAACCCTTCCTACTGTTAGTTTTCTTCTCTTCAGTTCTAACAGTATTTGAGGTTTGAACTTCAGATGCTGTCACTTGCTCTCCAGTACCTTCAGTACTTCTAGTGACAACACCTGAGTTGTTCAGCATTTTGGTTATGTGACAGTCAGCATTTAAACCATCAGCTGTTGTGGCATCAGCTGATTGGTTTTGATAGGAGTTAATGCTGACAACTATCTCTGATGATGCTGAATCAGAGGATAGTAGGTCACATGAAGAGAAAGATTGGTTATTGCTCTCCCCATCAGATTCAACTTCTGGTCTTGAAGTGAAATCTGTAGGAGGAGCAGTGTGATTATAACCAATGCCAAACTTCACATTGGAAGCTGATTGCTTGCTAAGAAGCATTTCAAAACCCTTGCATGATTGCACCCATCGATCACACTCAACTTGGGTGGTTGCAAGAGTTTCCTTGAGGTCTTTGTACTTCTCTAGAAGTACATCTTCCCTAGCTTTATCATCTTTGATTTGGCATTTAAGCTTGTAAATCTCATCATTTTTATCTTTTAGAACAACCTCAAAATCAGCTTTTCTTTTGGAAATTGTTTGCTCAAGCTCAAGATTTTTATCTATTAAAGCTACATTTGCTTCTCTAATAGAAGCAAATGCTGCTATGCATGATTCTGAACAAAGCTTGGCTTTTGCCTCAGTAGAAACCTGAGATGAGGCATTGGATGATGACCCTTCACCAGAATCAAGGGCCATCAGAGCAAGATTTCCAAAAGGTTGGTCACCTCCATGTTGACCAGCACCTTGAAGTAGTTGATCCTGACCAGATAGCTCTTCTGGTAGACTACTCCAGTCAACAACAGTTGGGGTGAAAAAGCTTTGTTGTTGAGGTTGTGTGTGGTGATGAGATTGGGAAGATTGAGGATCTGGAAGAGCATGAGGTGGTTGAGCCGGGGGTGCTTGAGTTTGACCAGGCTGAGGCATGTAGTAACAGGGGTAAGGATATGGCATATGACCCTGTGGCACAAAATAAGCTGGTGGTGCCTGTGCCTGAGATGGATGGGTAGAACTGTAGGAAGGTTGCCCTTTGTGCTGTGAGCTATTGCTGGGAAAAGTCACAAAGGGTGCAGATAAGTTAGATCCAGATGATCTACACTCTCTTGCAAAGTGTCCAAGCCTTTGGCACTTGTGACACCTCAACTTGCTCTTGTCAAAACCAATTTTGGTTTTGCCAGAGAGTCCTGGGAATTTCCTACCAGTTTTCTTGTAGAACTTTTGAGAGCGGATATTTATGATTGCCATTTGGTTCAAAATATCCATCTCTTCCAGATCATCATCTGGAATGCCCTTCAAGTCCTCCATCAGAAAACACAAGTTGTCACCACCACCTCCTAAACTACTAACACCAACAAAAGCTTGTTCTGAGTTGGTAGAGAAATCAATATGCTCATCATAAGAACTTTCTGATGAGGCATATTCTGACTCATGACTTATCAAGGCAGCATTACCTTGGACAAAGTCATCAGCAAGTTTGCTAGAAGATGACAACTTCCTCTTTTGCTCTACCTCTCTCTCAAAAGTGAGCAATTTCCCATGAAGTTGGGTGAGAGATAGAGTGTCCAGGTCAGCACTGGAGCGTAGGACAATGGTATATGTGTCCCATCTCTCAGGCAATGACCTGAGGAACCTGTTGTTCATCTAGCTTTTGGAGTACTCTTGTTTGACCATCTTCAGCTCAGAAATCAAACAAGAGAACCGCTCAAACTGCTGGGTCAGAGTCTCACCCTTTCTATATGAGAATGTCTCATATTGTTGGGCGAGGATTTCCCTATTGTTTGCTAAGACCGAATCAGTTCCTCCAAATTGTTTCTTTAGAGCAACCCATAGGTCATGAGCAGACTCATGATGCAAGAGCCCTGAATATATCTCATTAGGAATGGCCATGGCTAGAATTCCATGGGCTCTAGCATCAATTTCGAACAGCTTTAGATCTTCGTCCGAATATTGTTCAGGTTTCTTCGCAACCTGTTCATTAGATTCCGCGACGCTCACCATAGGCTTGTATGGCCCATGCACCACTGACTTCCAACAACCAGCACTGTTGACAGCCAAGTGGTGTAGCATACGCCTTTGCCATATGTTATACTCATTCCTAACCAGCATCGGAGGCTTGGTTGCGGAACCAGTATTGTGAGGATCATTAGGTGGTGTTGTCATCTCAGGTTTTAGTCAAAAACAAGTTTAAACAAGACAAACGTAACTCGAAACCACCAAAAGACCTCAAGATTTTGGCCAGAAACAGCAGAAACTCACTCTCTATGGCTAATTCTTGCAAATTGCTAATTCGATCAAACAGAGAGATCAAAAGAGCAGTTTCAAATGATCAATAGTTAAATCGATCAATGATTAACCTGCTCTGACACCATTTCACAGGATCTCAGCCTCTCATTTGATTAATCAGATTATGTTTGCAGCGGATTTAGCACATTAATTAGCGATTAATGCAAGAACATAAAAGATATTGCATGTAAAAGCACAAGCATAGAGAGAGAAAAGAGTTCTGCGAAGTAATAAATGTTCTATAGCTTAGCACGTTTCGGCATTTAATACAGAATGGTTCCCTATCCTTTTATAGGTGGCAAAAGGATGGGCTGATGTCCTTTTTCTAACATCAACTAAATATTAAAATTACAACTGACAAAACATAAAACTACTGTAGATGTCAATAACTGACATCTTCTTACAAAAGTTTCCTAAGTACTGACAAAAGTAAAACTACTGAAATCCTACAACGACTGAAGAACAAACTCTTTAGCCGTTTATAACTACTGATACTATAACAAATGAAGAGCATGCTCTTCAGCTGTTGTACAACTACTGAAACAAAATAAACTACTGAAAAGGAAAAACCATCACAACAACTGAAGAAGACTTCTTCAGCTGTTGTGACAAACTCTGAGTCTTCAGTACTTGGTCTTCAGACTTGGCTTCAGATGATGTAACAACTGATGACTTCAGTAGATATCATCAGTTGTTGTCTTCAGTCTTTGTCTTCAGACTTTGTGCTTCAGTAGAAGGTCTTCAGTTCTTCAGCTTTTGATTCTTCAGCACTTGTCTTCAGTACTTGAAGTCTTCAGTACTTGTATGATCAGTACTTCAGACTTCAGTACTTGTCTTCAGTACTTTAGAGTCTTCAGCTGTTGTTCTTCAGTTCTTTGATCTTCATACTTTGTTTTTCAGACTTTGTCAGAACAGCTGATGGTAGGAGCTAAGATGCTCTCGAGTCTGACATTCAAGCAAGAGAACACAATAGCTGATGGGAGTCTTCAGCAGTTGTTGCAGTGGCATGTGGGACTTAGAGGTTTTCCTGATCTTGGCTCATTGGTTCTTTTGGTCCAACAATGTCTACAACAGCTGACATCTTCTTACAAAAGCTAAATGTAAACTAGCACTATAGCTACTGAAACTACAACTACTGAACTACAGCATCCGAAAAACAGGCTCTTCAGACATTTTACATTAAGTAAACTACTGAAACTAAAATAGAAAACTACTAAAAAGAAACCTTCACAACAACTAAAGAGTACTACTTCAGCTGCTGTGACAACCTCTGAAGTCTTTAGTTCTTGACTTTAGCTGATGTAGTCTTCAGCACTTGAACTTCAGCTGATGAAGTCTTCAGCACTTGAACTTCAGTTGATGAAGTCTTCAGCACTTGAACTTCAGTTGATGAAGTCTTCAGTTGTTGTCATCAGCTGATGAAGCCTTCAGCAGTTGTTGTCATGTCTGTGGGACTTAAAGGTTTTTTTGATCAGGTTCATTGGTTCTTTTGGTCCAACAAACTCCCCCTAAACTAATGCAGCCAAAACCTTTAACTTTATTGATGTCCCACTTATTAGGCAGAAAAGTTTTGTCTTTTTCTTCTGGATCAGCTCAAAAATGACCAATATCAGCACATGCCAGGGAAGAGGTTTCAATGATCTGATTGGCAAAGGATGGATGGGAACTCTGTCTTGGTGAACTGGACACAGAGCTGTTACCCCATCCATGGAACCTACTTCCCAACTATGAGTCTGTAAGACTCTCTCACATAGGCCTCAATTAAGACAATTTGATCCTCCATGGTAAGATCTTCAGCTTCTCCCTCAAAAAAGAACTCAAGTCTATAGTACTCAGACAGGTATTTGACCTGTTTCCCATTTCTTAACTCCACTGTTGTGATTATCTGTAAGCAAATTCATCAGGGTGATTACCCTCTAGCAACAAATGGAGTTCATTCTGTCTGACTTCCTCAAGCCTCTTGTATATTAACCCCTTTTTCACCATTTTGTTCTCCAACAACTTTTGTGGGGGAAGTTTGGCTTTATAGGCTTTTTTGAAGTCTTCTAGGATCTCCCAAAGTAATACTACAATGGCCAGCAAGATCACAATCTTTTTCACTTGGCCATTGTATCTGTGTGGAATGTCTTTCTTGTGAATCCTATGACTCACCCTGGGATCAGGCCAAATCCTTATTCTCTCCTTCTGATATTGAAAAGTTTGTTTGAGAGCATATAACCTCTGAGCATGTTTTCTCATGGATATAATCGATGAAGTTTGAGTATAAACTTTGTCAACCGTTCTCAATAGCTCCTCATCATGTAGTTTATGCAGTTGCTCTTCTTCAAGTTTTACCTTCACAATTTCCATCTGGATTGCAAAAGTGAGTGTTGGTTGACTCTTGGCCTTAGGCAATGTAATGACAGCTGAAATAGGCAGCCTGTCCTCATCCTCATCATCATCATCTTCTTCTTCTTCAAGCCTCAACACCCTTCTCTTCCTCTTCATGGGTGCATCATCGACTATTGGTTTCTTGGGAAGGGGAGTTGGTTTTATAGGTTGTGATGTGGGTTGTTTTAGTGTGGGAGATTGGACAGGTTGTTCTAGCAATTTTGTAAGAGAAGCTTTGGTGTGCTTGGCTAGATCAGTCCTGCTCCCAGCACCATCTTCATTCAGGGCTTCTATGATCATCCCTTTAGTGAATACCTCAGATGAACAGATCTTGTTGGTTATTTCCAAGTGTTGGACCAAAAGAACCAATGAGCCAGATCAGAAAAACCTCTAAGTCCCACAAGACATCACAACAACTGCTGAAAGTTTTATCAGCAGTTTGACAAAGACTGAAGACTTCAACAGCTGAAGATCAAAGATCTGAAGAACAACAGCTGAAGATCCCAAGTACTGAAGTCAAGTGCTGAAGATCAAAAGCTGTACTGAATAACTGAAGATCAACAACTGATGCACAAAGTCTGAAGACAAAGATTGAAGACATCAGCTGATGACAACTACTGAAGTCATCAGCTGATGAAACATCTGAAGATTAAAGTCTGAAGACCAAGTGCTGAAGCTTCAGAGTTTGTCACAACAGCTAAAGAAGTTGTCTTCAGTTGTTGTGATGGTTTTTGTCTTTCAGTAGTTTGTATTTTCTCTTTTCAGTAGTTTGTACAACAGCTGAAGAGTTTGTTCTTCAGCTGTTATAGTTCAGTAGTTTGTAAAACGACTGAAGAGTTTGTTTTTCAGTCGTTGTAGTTATCAGTAGTTTCTTTTCAGTTCTTGTAATAGTTTGACACTTAGCATTTTGTAAGAAGATGTCAGCTGTTGTGTCATCTTCAGTAGTTTAGTTCGTTATCAGTAGTTTGTTAATAACGGTTTGATGTCACAATCAAGTGATATCAGCTGACGTCATTCTGCCTATAAAAGGTAGATGACCTAATTGTAATCCTGGCCGAAACGTGTGATTCAATAGAAAACACCTTTTTGCAGAATTGTTCTCTCTCTCTATAATTTTACTGTTACATGCAAAATCATTTGTGTTCTTGCTTATTTGTTTAATTCTAGTGCTAAATCCGCTGTGAATACAACCTAATTGATCAAACTAGAGGCTGAGATCCTTTCAAATGGTATCAGAGCAGGTTAATCATTGATCGATTTCACTATTGATCGTTGAAACTGCTATTTTGATCTCTACGTTTGATCGAATTAGCAATTTGTAAGAATTAGTTATAGAGATTGAGACTCTGCTGTTTCTGGCCGTTAAACTTGAGGTTCTCGTTGTTTTGAGCTATATTTGTTTTGTTTAACTTGATTTTGATGGAAATCTGAGATGGCGACACCAACGAACGATCCTCACAATACTGGTTCCTCTACCAAGCCTCCGATGCTTGTGAGGAACGAGTATAACATATGGCAACGTCGTATGCTCCATCACTTGCATTTAACAGTTCTGGTTGTTGGAAGTCAGTGGTACATGGACCACACAAGCCTATGGTGAGCGTTCCTGAATCAAATGAGAGGTTTCGAAGAAACCTGAACAATAATCGGACGAAGATCTTAAGCTGTTCGAGATTGATGTTAAAGCCCATGGAATTTTGGCTATGGCAATTCCAAATGAGATCTATTCAGGGCTTTTGCATCATGAAACTGCTTATGATCTCTGGGTTGCTCTGAAGGAACAATTCGGAGGAACCAATGAGGTTTTAGCAAACACAAGGGAAATCCTCGCCCAACAATATGAGACATTCTCTCATAGGAAGGGTGAGACTCTGACTCAATAGTATGAGCGGTTCTCATGTTTGATCTCTGAGTTGAAGATGGTCAAACAAGAGTACTCTAATAGCCAGATGAACAACAGATTCCTCAGATCACTGCCTGAGAGATGGGACACTTATACCATTGTCCTACGCTCCAGTGCAAATCTGGATACTCTATCTCTCACCCAACTTCATGGGAAACTGCTCACATTTGAGAGAGAGATAGAGCAAAAGAGGAAGTTGTCCATCTCTGGCAAACTCACTGATGACTTTGTCACTGGCAATGCTGCCTTGTTAGGACCGTGTACATAGGGAGTACTAACTGATTCTTCGTTATACTGGATCAAATAGTGCAGAATCCTATTTGATTGGTGATCCAATCAGGGAGAACGTAATCAAGATCAAACCTAATGATTAGAAAACGTTAAGAACGGACTAGAAATGATCTGGGACGTTCTATGAACTTGGAATGGACGAAAAGGATGCTCTGGGTCGACTAGGGTTTTCAATATTCGAAGTGTTATGTTTTTCCACGAATTAAGTGGTATTTATAGGTTACAGCTATCATTCGTACGACTGAGCCAAGCGATTGTCTCAGTCGTGCGACTGAGTCATAAGATTGGTTCATTCGGACGACTGAGTCAGTCTTATGACTCAATCGTACGATTAACTCAATCACCTGGTTCAGTCGTGTGACTGGCCCATTCGCATGGTCCAGTCGTGCGACTGTATCAGATTATTTAGTTAAACACATTCTTGAACCTTTGATGGTTCAAACCAATGTCTAACAACTGTAAACCTATATAACATTGTAATATATGCATGTACTAATAATTAATATAATAGATATTACTTGTAAACAACCAATACACATAAAGGAAGAGATTCCCATTATAATAATCAAACGTTACATATGTGTTACAAGAATAAGTTCTATAACAGTTAAGCTCACTAGACTAGAACTGGGGACATGTGTACCAACAAACTCTCCCTTGGACCTAGTTCTATCTAGACTTTGACTTCTTTCTTGAACTCCTCAAATCTCTTAACTCTTTCTTCTCGTGAAACCCCAGCATGAATATCAAGTGCGAAGCATAAACGTATGACGTGTTGAAACTGAAGTGCTTGGATGATATCCTGAGTGTCAAAAAATAGTGGCCACTTGTACAAGATATAGACATCTGTAGCAGACAAGTTAGTTAGCCACATAGGTTCATATACCCTAATCGTCTCAATCATCCCTTCTTTATCCAAAACTATGACGGCCTCACCAGTGCGCCAGTCATAATACCACCTTTTAAAATGGGGTGCAAAATCTTGTGGCATTTCCCTCAGTTGAATACGCGACATTGTGCGCGGAGGGTGCCATCTCAAAATCACCTTTGGCCTTCCGGAGGTGGGGTCAACCTCGGTCTTATGAATCAACCTTTTGGGCTGTTGAGGTTTAAGATTGACCCATCTCGTAAGATACTCCTTCTTCAGTGCCTTCTCGAACCATCCAGATATCTTCCCGGGGACAGCATATAGGAGGCTCAAATTAGCTAAACGATTTAGCTCAAAACCAGGGAGAGTTTTCAGATCGTGTGGGAATCTGAAATACTCTATTCCCTTCTCTCTCTTCACGGCATATACTTTGAGATCCTCAAAGTATGCCCAGCTGATGATCTTGCCTGACACCTTCTGATGTTTCTTGACCTTGTAGAGCTTGGTGTAGGCGTTTTTCTTTGTAGGCGCTCTTTGCTTTTTCATCTCCTCCAGGCAGGCTGCCCACTCAGCCTTTTTAGATGCAAGATTAGCAGCATCTGCCTGAGGATCCTCTGCTATAGCCTCTCTATCAGTAGTTTTCTCAACCTTATCGAATGTACTACTGTGAAATGCATCTCCCAGATCTGATAGCACTTCACCTTCGGCGTTAGTGTACTGGGGATAATGATCAGCAGTCACATCCTCTATCTCCACCTCGTCGACATCCTATAGTTCTTCATCACTGACTACGTCGACCTCTGGAGCGTCTTTCACTAGCTCGTCAGGATTCAGACTAAACAGTTCTGCAATTTGATCATCTGTTATGTCGTGAATAATCTCCCCTTCCTCAGCAGTGTAGCTAACTGATCGTTGAACAATCCCTTGTAGATCGAGGATCATTGTCAATTTAGAATCAATGTGACGGAGGGGCACCACATCGTGCTCGTCAACCTGCTTGGATGAACCTGTATAACAATTTATCAAAACACAGTACAGGTTTGTATACATTAAGCACATAACCAATGTTAATTTAACTTTTCATTCCTTTAATTTAAACACATATTAAATACATGATTACAATGACAAAAGATTAATAATAAATACACATCTAATCCTGAACTTTGCCTTGAATCATCGCTGGATTTTCGGCAGAAGGGGAGGTAGGTGGAGCAGCAGTTGATGCTCCCTGGTCTTGTCTTTTCTTGGTTCGTTGCTCATGACCAGGAGAAGAGGCAGAGGTAGATGCATCCCCTTCATCTTCATCGTCATCTTTTTCTTTATCTTCATCATCACCTCCCTCATCATCATCATCACTATCATCATCCTCATCATGCTCCTCATCATCATCATCTTCACCTTCTCCTATCTTTAGGGGCTCATTTTATGACCCCTTGAGTTTTAGTCTGATCTCCTTGTTAGCAGCTTCTAACTCCTCGAGCTTCTTGGTGGACTCATCTCGGTGCTTTAGGAGTTTGGTGATCTATTTATTTTGCTGGTTGATCTGATCAGTTTGCTGGGAGATAAGTTGAGCTTGGGAAGTTGTTAGCTCCCTCAGCTGACGTATCTCTGCTGACTTTTCTTTATCAGCAGCTATGAGCTTAAGCATCACCTTGTTTAGGGCTGCTAGCTGCTCCTCCACAGAAAAGGAAGGAAGATATGTACAGGTGGGGAATGAAAAAGGTCCAGTCTAGCGAGTGGTGGTGGTAGTGGTGGCTGTAGTGAATATGGGTGGAGGTGGATGAGTAGTAGTGGTCACTGGTGGGATGGTGGTGGTGGGGGATGTTGTTGTAGTGGATGGAGTAGTGGTATTTGGTGGTGTAATGGTAGTGGGTGGTGTAGTAGTAGTAGCAGAGGTGGTGGTAGTAGTGGGAGCAGAGGAGGTAGTAATGAGTGTAATCCTCCTGCGTTTCGGCTTCAGCCCATGAGGCCGAGCCATATGTTTCCTCCGCGTCCCCCTTGACACTGAGGCTCCCCCTCGGTTGCTGGGAGAGGCTGGGGTGTAAGATGGATCAGCTGAAGAGCTCCCAGACTCTCCTGGTCGTCCACCAACCGCCCGTAATCCCTGCTGAGTGGCCACTTCCCGACTGCCCACAGTCCGGGTAAGTGGCACATCATCAGAATCCTCCTCTTCTTGCATATAGAAATCAGGGTGAATTGGAGCTGGTTCAGGTCCTCCCTGACTATCTCCTCCCTGATCAGTACCGTCATCATCGTCGTCGGAGTCATCGGAGGGAAGAGAAATTTGCTCAACATCCGAGTCACTATCATCGTGACGCCACTTTCTCCTAGCTGGCGCCACGTAATCCTCATGGGCCAGATGCCCAAACAAACTCCTCACCGGGGGCTTGACCTGCTTGCCCCGGTATACCTTCATCCTTCCTAATGTAGTGTCGTCCATGATCTCCAGGACGACAACATCATCTTGAGCTTTCGGGAGCCGGGGGAGCTTCTGGACTATAATCATCTGGATAAACCTTGGGTACATACAGAAGCTCTCTTTCCCTTTTGCTTCAATGTTCTCCACCAAATAGGTGAAGATCATCCGTGAAAAATTGAATGGATGGTTCAGCACCAGAGCAGCGAATGCACTCTGCATCTGGTCTGATAGCTCCTCAAACCCGCCCTTCCCTGAGGCTATACAACGTAGAAGCACATGGGCAAGATACTTGAATTGGGGGCACAAGTTGCTTTTGTTAAGCATACCCGAGTTGATGTCCCCCGAGTACTTTGCCCTCATAAAACAACCTCGGACAGTAAGGGGATGCGGTCTAGTTGGGTATTCTGCATCGTCCCCAAGCTCCAGTACCGTTCGTATATCCTCCTCAGATAGCTCGATATCTTGTCCAAAGATAGAGCTTCTAATAGTATATGGCTCCCTGGATCTGTCGACCACAGCATGTTCCCAAAACGACTGCTGTATCGACCTGTATGGTGTACACTGTGCAGAGATCGCTCGGAATATCCTCGATCTCCTCAAAAATGTGATAATGCCAGAAAACTCGGCGGCATTCCTGGAGGTCAAGTCCACATGAGCACAAATGTTGTGCTTCGTGCTCATAATCCATCGACTTGCCATCTGTCACACAATGTAAGTAAACGTTAGTGCATGCAGAAGATAGCAAATTAAAGTCAATGAGCTTTACACCTTGGTTAAGTCGGGCGACTGAGCAAACGAATGAACATAGTCGTGCGACTGAGTAGGACGACTGAGCTTTATATGTGTGAATTGGTTCATACGTGCGACTACGTCAAGCGAATGGACATAGTCGTGCGATTGAACCATTCATCCATCTCAGTCGTGCAACTGAGACTAGTCTTCTTCTCAGTCGGGCGATTGAAGTTCATCAGTGTGTCCAGTCGCCTACTCGACGGTTTGTCCATTCAAATTCTTGTTTGAGCTATACTTGATTTTAAACGTCGAACTTAGGCTCATTACACTCAGAAACAACCGATTAAGCATATTTTAACTTCTATCTGATCGTTTAGATTAGTTTTGATGGTCTATTTGTTCGTTAAGTTCTCGGTTACTGTTGGGTCAGAATTCGAGTGATTCTAGATGTCATTTGTTGGTTTTATCGATGAAACACCATGAAAATTACCTGTATAAGCACAAATGAGTGTTAGAACACACAAATCGAAGGTAAGTATGAAACAAATGAAATTTTGGCAGCGGTTCGCTAGGTCGTGCGTATAGATGGGGCGATTTGGGTGAATGAGCGACTGATGCTGATTCGACCTGTATTTATACTAGGGCAAATCCAGTCGTACGACTGAGCCTAGTCGCCTGGCTTAGTCGTGTGACTGAATCTAGTCGCCTAATTGACTCGTACGACTGAGCTTGAGTCGTACGGTTCACCTAATCGTCCATTTCCAATCGTACGATTAAACTTCATTCGCACATCTGACCTAGTCGGTCACTTTCAATCGGGCAATTTGATTCATTCGCATTGTCCAATCGTACGATTGTACTCATTCGTATGCTCCATTCGTACGACTGGTTCATACTGATGATTCAGTCGTGCGACTGGGCCATACTTGTGATATTTTGACCATTGCATTTACCGACACATAGTTTTCTTAAAAAATTGATAAAACATTATGTGCAATTGATCATCTCAGACATGATCACTTTTAAATTAACACGTTGATCACCTCAGATGTGATCCATTTATCCACCCGATCACCTCATACGTGATCCATTTATCCACCCGATCACCTCAGACATTATCCATTTATCCACCCGATCACCTCAGACGTGATCCATTAATCCTTTCATAAACAAGTTATTATTGATTAAACGTTAAGTTCAGTTTGTGACGTTTTCAATAACGAATAGCATAGCATAGTCCGACTCTGACACTTTTAACAACTAGAGTAAAACCTCTAATCTAAGTAACAAAATGAAAATATTTTTGTGATTTTGTTAGGGTTGGGTAGATAATCCTATTAGCATTTACATCATTTTCAAGACCGATTCACAAGGAATCATACAGGCATAAACTAAATTACTTGGAACCTTTTATATTTATCGAAACTAAAACTAACATATTTACATATCACTGTTTTTCATTCATCTGATACTTCTAAGTTCTAACTGGGAATCATGCTTGATATGTTACATAACGCACTTTGATTGTCAACTTCAGTCGGTGCATTCACTACGATTGTCCGTATACTTGTCCACTTAAATCCATACGCAGACTTTTGACATGCATTGGTGATGAATTAAGTTATGTTATTTCAATCAACATTTGTGGATCCCACGCTTATATGGTAATCAACATTCCTTAGAGGACTTTCGAGCGGTCTATTGGTATTATTTCAAGAAGAGACTATTCTTAGACCTTTCAAAGAGAAGGCAAGCCTCAGGTCAGTGCCAACGCACAGCAGAGAGGCGGCAAACAACAATGAATTCTAGAATATGTAGGTTATGCTTATCCTCAGGTCAGTTCCATCGCACAGCAGAGAGGCACACAACCTATCTCCTTGTTAGAGCATTTCTTATTTTCTTTCGCACATAACTCACCAACAACATACGTTATCAGCTTGATTGCACTTGTATTCATTTTTTTCATGCTTTGCTCTTGTATGGTCATTCGCACACTTTTGGTGGCGTTTATTTGCTCGTCATCCCTTATTAGAAATAGCTGATTGTGTTAACCAGTGATAAGATGGGAACCCACAGTTGATTGAACCGTTTAGTTTAGATTAAGTTCACCAATGATGTCTACTTGTCTATTGTGTTGAATCTACCGACACATCGTATAGTGAGCTAGCACCTCCCTAGATCAACTTTCTCCGTGTAATTACAGTAACACATAAGCGTACTATCATCTTCCTAATTTTTTAGACTTAGAATCCTCTGACTTACAAATTCTTGTGATTTGATGAATAAAAATTTAACAAAATGCAAAATCTTTTTGGTGTTCCAAGTAACTAGACGCCTGTGTACTATCACTTTCCATTGTGTAGAATTACAGTCTTGTCTATTTTGCTTTTGCCTTTTAAATTATCTGCCCTTCCCCCCCCCCCTTTTTTTTGAGTAAATAAATACTGAACTTAACCAATCTCCCCGTAAAATTCTAAAACATAAAATCTTTTTGTGTTTTTGGATTTTTATAACGCAAGGAAATTAAAAATAAAAGAAAAATAAAATTAAACGAAAGACAGAAATAGTGTCGGGCTATGCATCTGTTTCTTCAAAGATAACATCACTTTTCTTTTTAACACCGTTGACCTCTAACAGATAGAAAAATATGGGTTTATCAAACGGTTTGGTGTAGAGGTCAGCGCGTTGAAAATCCGTATTTATTTTAGCCACATTAATTAAGTGTTTTACATAGCAGTCATGTATGAAGACATACTTTATGCCTTTGTGTTTGGTCTTAGGATGTTGAACTGGATTTTTAGTTACTTCAATTGCAGCAGAATTATCAACAAAGATAGGAGTAGAAGTGAAATGCAAACCGTAGTCTCGCATTTGCTGTTGTATCCAAATGATCTGAGAGCACCAGCTGGCGGCGGCAACATATTCAGCTTCACAGGTAGATAGAGAAACTGATGTCTGCTTCTTGCACTGCCAAGTTACCAATCTCGTCCAGAAAAATTGACATCCTGCTGACGTAGACTTGTAATTCATTTTGCATCCTCCATAATCCGAGTCACTATATGCCGTTAGCTCAAAGTCATCATCATGAGGATACCACAACCCCAGTGTCGGAGTACCCTTCAGATAATGAAAAATCCTCTTGACTCCTATCAGATGATTTACTTTGGGTTTCGCTTGATATCGGGAACATAAACATGTGGCATACATGATATCTGGACGCGATGCAGTGAGATACATGAGAGATCTGATCATCCCACGATACATGGTGGTATCCACCAAATCCCCATTCTCATCAGGAGCCACATCATGATTTGTGACAAGTGGGGTACCGGCTGCAGTGACATTTTCCATATCAAAGTGACTAAGAATGTCACCGACATACTTAGTTTGATGCAGAATGATGCCGGTAGGTGTTTGATCCACCTGTAATCCTAGGAAAACTTCATTTCTCCCATGGCACTCATCTCAAACTCAGCCTTCATCACAGATTCAAACTCTTTACATAACTCTTTGTTTCGTGAACCGAAGATTATGTCATCCACATATATTTGCACCAAAAGCAAATCACCATCCTTTTCTTTGATGAACAATGTACAGTCAATCACACCCCTGCGAAAGCCGTGTTTCAACAGATGGGTGGAGAGTTTTTCATACCAAGCTCGAGGAGCCTGATGTAGCCCATACAGAGCCTTGTCTAACTTGTAAACTCTGTCCCGATGATAAGGATTTTTGAATCCTTAGGGTTGACTGACATATACCTCTTCACGGATTTCCCCATGCAAGAATGCACTCTTAACATCTAGTTGATAGACTTTGACCTTCATGTAAGAGGCGTAGGCTAGAAAGATGCGAATAGCTTCCATTCTAGCTACTGGAGCAAAGACTTCATTGTAGTCGATTCCTTGGACTTGTCTGAAGCCCTGAACAACCAACCGTGCCTTGTTTCTTATAACAACACCCTGGTCATCCTTCTTGCACTTTAGTACCCATTTGGTACCAATTACTTTGACTCCTTTGGGTCGGACAACAAGAGTCCACACTCCAAGTTTCTTGAACTGTAGCAACTCCTCTTGCATAGCATTGACCCAGGCTTCATCCTTAAGGGCATCATTTACATGTTTGGGTTCAATTTGAGAAACAAAACATCTATAAGCTCCATCATTCACGTAGCCCTTTTCCATTACTTCAGCGTAATCAGCAGTGTACAATCGACTTCTAGTCTGCACGCCGGAGTGGAGATCACCAATGATAGCATCTGGCCGATGACTCATACTGATCCTAGTCAAGGGAGTTGTAGAAACAACAACTTCAGAGTCCATAGTTGTGACTGGAGGTTCAGTATCTGTATTACCAGATGCGGGTGTAGCAGCTGAAGAGCTTCCTTCATGATCAACATTAGGTGACTGTACTGGTTCAGTTGCTTCTTCATCCTCTGATGAGTCCTCACTATCATCCTGATCGGCTGAGACAGATCCCGATGAACCACTTGCAGGAGTTGTATCGCTAGTATCCAGATTCGGTGAATTTAGAACATCGTGCATTATCTGAGTAGCAATATAATCATCTGAATCTATCTGAGGAAGATTGAATGATTTGAAAAAGCCATCGTAGTCAAATAATGACGATGGACCTTTTCCAGCAGGGGGGATAGTGAAACGTTGAACATCAACATTGCACCATACTTCTACCTGACCAGTAGAGTTGTTGTAAACTCGTTTGTCAGGTATACTGTATCCCAGAAAGATCCCCTGATCTGCCTTTTCATTAAATTTGCCTTCTTGAGTTTTCTTCAGAAGCGTACAAGGAGCACCGAAAGGTTCCAAATACTCCAAGTTTGGTTTACGCTTCTGTAGTAACTCATAGCAAGTCTTCCCGTGCCTCTTCACTACTGACACACGATTGAGTGTGTAGCAGGCATTGGCTACAGCTTCGTTCCAGAACTGCACTGGCAGTTTTGAGTCTGCCAGCATAGTCCTGGCGGTCTCGATCAGACTCCTGTTCTTTCGCTCAGCAACTCCATTCATCTGTGGTGTGTATGCAGAGGTGAATTGATGAACAATTCCCTTTTCTTTGCAGAAAGCATCCATCCACTGATTGTTAAACTCGGTTCCATTATCTGAGCGAATCTTTCTCACCTTCAGTTTGTAAAGTGATTCCAGAGTGGTGACCAACACTTTGAATGACTTAAAGGTTTCTGACTTTGCTTTCAGAAACATCACCCACGAGAATCGTGACTAGTCATCAGTGACAACGAAGCAGTACCAGTCTCCTGCGATACTCTTCGTGCTAACTGGACCAAATAGATCCATGTGTAGTAGCTCCAGGGGCATCTCAATAGAATTGACATTCTTGGTCTTGTGAGATTTTCTGGTTTGCTTTCCTTTCTTGCATGAGACACAGAAATCAGGAAGCTTGAAGTTCTTGACAGCAACTCCATCAACTAAGTTGTTATGAATCAAATGATTCATCTTCCTATGATTAATGTGTCTCATTCTTCTGTGCCATGAAATGGAGTCCTTCTCTGTAGCTTTGGATAAGAAACATTGAACAGTAGAAGCACTAGTAGAAGCATTAGACATATCTAGAACATACATGTCATTATATCTAGATGCGGATATTAATACCTGCTCCTCTGGAATATCCATTTCTTTCTTTAGAATATAACATTTGCAATTGTCAAACATGACTTTGAAGCCCTTGTCACAAATCTGAGACATAGAAAGCAGATTGTTTTCTAATTGCTGAACAAAGTTGACTTTGTCGAACCTTACCTTTTCATTACCTACTTCTCCCTGAGCGGTAATGTACCCTCCTTTGTTACCAGCAAAGGAAACGTGTCCCCCTTTAATTTGTTTGACATTGAAAAGGAGAGACATGTTTCCCGTCATGTGCCTGGAAGCTCCGCTATCTACTATCTATGTATTTGTAGACGCACTATAGCGGACAACCTGCACATATGAGAAAATCATCAGTTAAGGAGGGGGACCCAAGCCTTGACTGGCTTGGGTTTCGCAGAGGAATCTACCATCATGAATTCGACCCACTGTCCTTTATCAGTGGGTGGAATCTCAACTTTCAGCTTGTCCTCGCTTTTAGATACATCAGTCGTTTTGGCTTTCCACAAACCATCCCTGTGAAAGGATTGTTTGTGGTAAACCTTAGACTGATTTACAGTTTGAGCATATGGTTTAGATTCAGAAACAGGTTTTGCCGCTGGCATCACAGACTTGTCAGTAACTTGTCAGTGTTGCCTTTGGCGTGGAGGAGACGAAAACGACCTAGAAGGTGTTTTAGACCTAATAGGTGTTTTCGATCTAACAGGGGTCTTAGATCGCTATTTTGAATCTAGATGAACTTTGTTGTTCAGCTCAACCTTAATTCTTGGAGTCTGATAGCGAGGACAATTTGTCGAAATATGACCGCGCTGTCCACAAGTATAGCAGGACCTCCATTCATCAGGGCTAGGGGATCTCTTGTGGGGCAGTGAGTAAACTTCAGGTTCTTTCTTTTTGTTCTCACTTTTAAGACTTTCACCTCCCTTGACAAATTTAACTTGTTTAACATTATGTGTGTTTTGTCTTGAAAGATGATGGATTTCTTGTTTCACTGATTTAGATTGAGTATTTTTGGAAATCTTAGGTTGTGTGGTAGTCGAATTTTGACCCAACCCAAGAGATGCTTGAACATTCTCTTCCACTCGTTTGCCAGTGATTTGTGTGCCAGTTGTGCTTGATGTAGAAGCTGTCTGGTCAGGAACCGAAGGGGCAGAGTTAACTGCTGTATCCGGATCACTGACCAGAGGAGTTGTCACCACATGATCCTTTATGGGGTTTTCATTGATTGGACGTTGTTTGGTATTTAACAAGGTCTCATGTGGTGGCGGCACAACTTTGTATCCCAAACCTTCCCCGTTGTTGCGCTCTTTAACCATGTTTTTCAAAATGTGCGAGGAGCTCGCAAGACTATGAAGTTTTTGTTTTAAAGACTCATTTTTAACTTGTAGAATTGCTTTATCCTTTTTAGTTTCTTCAATGGTCTTTAAATAGAATTTAATATCATTCTCTTGGTTGAGTGTAACAACTTCAGTCTCCTTTAATTGTTTCTTTAATGCTTCAACCTTTTCCTTATAGCTGTTCTTATTTTGTTTAAACACTTTGTTAGCCTCTGTGCATAATTTTAGGTCATTTACTATGTTATCATTGTGATCTAATAACCTAGCAAATTTTAAGTCAATGCTTTCCCTAAATTTTTCACAATCGACACAAGCATGTCTAGCAAAGAGTTCGTCTTTCGATTCTACCTGTGCAGATGAGGACGTTCCAGCCATGAAAGCATTCTGAGACGCTGGTTGTGGTTCAGATTCAGTATTCAGCTCATTCTTCACAATTTCATCAACAACAGCAAAAGTCTCTTCCAAATCAGCAGTATCAATCTCAGCTGAGTTCTCCCCCTCACTCGTTGAGTCTTCATTTAAGTCTTCAACAGATGCTATGTTGGCTTCACTGTCAGATAAGAATCGGAAAGACCAATCTTGTCCTTCATCACCTTGAGCAACCATAGCCTTGGACTCACTGCTTGTTGGAGCTGTCTTCTTATCCTTATCTTGCCTGTTGAACGAGGAGAACGGATTTCCGTTCCCAGTCTTCTTAGGCTTTACACATTCCCTCTTGAAGTGGCCCTTTTCTCCAAAGTTGAAGCACGTGACTTTGGACTTGTCAAAACCAAAGGTAGTATCTTTGTAGCCATGAGATTTTGTCCTGTTTTCTTCACAAATTTTTTAGCTCTTCGTACCGCACTTGCAAGAGCCCACATAATATCCATACGTTCCAGCTCGTTCTCATCAACCTGCTCGTAGTCTTCATCAGCTAGGTGGCAGTTTCCAATCTTACCAGCCACTAACCCATCATAAGAGTGAACTACTGCAGTAAGTAGATCCATGTGTTCCTTTGCAACTTCCACAGTTACTTTTCCTAGATTTTCAGTCATCAACTTTGTAGATTAAGTAACATTTGAACTTTGTAGAACCCCAGATGCATCACGTGACTCACCAGCAGATGATGAGCCTTGATCAGAAGATGATGATGCATTTGACACAAAAGCAGTTTGCAGAGAAGCGCTGGAGGATTTGGAAGTAGAGGTAGACGTAGGAGTAACATTGTAGTGTGTAGGGTCCTGTGCATAGGAACCCGTCTTTGCCTTATACTTATGTCTAACCTCTTCCTCTCGTAGTTTCAGGATAAAGTCATTTATATCCAAAGTCTTGAGAACTGAATTGTATCTCAAGGTGGAAATAAATGAATCCTATTTTTCTAGAAGACCATCAGCCAAACTAGAGACCTTTTCTTCTTTAGACGTGGTTACCCCATGAGTGTGAAGTTCACTCATCAGATGATAGAAGCGGTCAATAATGTCGTCCAAGCTCTCATTCCCAATTGCAGAAAAATTATCAAACTCCATTTTAAGTGCTTTGGCCTTCAAAGACTTCAGAGTTGAGCTCCCTTCATATCTTTTCTCGAGAGCTTTCCAGAATTTCTTACTTTGTTTCTGATCAGAATACGGATGGAAGATCTCTTTAGGAATAGACTGGGTGAGCATCACGTAAGCCTTCTTTTCAGCATTATAGGCAGTCTTTTGAGCATCGGTCATTCCACTCAACGTTAATGGCAAACCATCAGCACCAACTGGCATGGTGTAACCAGTTTCAATAGCATTCCAAAGATTAGTGTCCACACCATTGAGATGAATCTCAAACCTCTGCTTCCATTGCGGGAACTCATCAATAGACAGAAGCTTAGGTGGCTTATTGTGGTTACCAATCTCATTCTCCAGAAGCAGTAAGTTCTGGATCCTTGAGTCTTTCCCTGCTGAGAACGCGAAATTTTCAGAGTCCATGATGAATTTGACTGAGTATGCGACTGGAAAGGGCGACTGGGGAGCGACTGAGATACAATCGTGCGATTGAACTTAGTCGTACGACTGTGCAGGCAACTGACACTAACAGTGTGCGATTGAAACTCAAACGGGCGACTGGACAGACGATTATGACCCTTGAGCGACTGAACAGACCGAATGACTCAACCGGGCGATTGAACAAGCGAATTACTCAATCGGACGATTGAACTGAGCGACTGGACGTCAGTCGTACGATTGAGATAACCGTGCGACTGAGACTGCTGAAATCGAGGTTTTTTGCAACTTTTAACCTAAAAACGCAAGTTTTGACACCCTAGACGGCTGAAAGTCGAAAAATATTGATTTTTCAGAACATGCACACGTAAAGACTTGATTTTTAGCAAAAAGATTGGATCTTTTCGCATAAAAACGTTGACTTTACCAAAAACTTGATTGAATCCACGAAGAATCAAGAGCCTCTGCTCTGATACCACTTGTTAGGACCATGTACGTACGGAGTACTAACTGATTCTTCGTTATACCGGATCAAATAGTGCGGAATCCTATTTGATTGGTGATCCAATTAGGGGGAACGTAATCAAGATCAAACCTAACGATTAGAAAACGTTAAGAACGGACTAGGAATGATCTGGGACGTTCTATGAACTTGGAATGGACGAACAGGACGCTCTGGGTCGACTAGGGTTTTCAATATTAGAAGTGTTATGTTTTTCCACGAATTAAGTGGTATTTATAGGTTACAGCTATCATTCGTACGACTGAGCCAAGCGACTGTCTCAGTCGTGCGACTGAGTCATACGATTGGTTCATTCGGACGACTGAGTTAGTCTTATGACTTAATCGTACGATTAAATCAATCACCTGATTCAGTCGTGTGACTGGCCCATTCGCATGGTCCAGTCGTGCGACTGAATCAGATTACATAGTTAAACACATTCTTGAACCTTTGATGGTTCAAACCTATGTCTAACAACTGTAAACCTATATAACATTGTAATATATGCGTGTACTAATAATTAATATAATAGATATAACTTGTAAACAACCAATACACATAAAGGAAGAGATTCTCATTATAATAATCAAACGTTACATATGTGTTACAAGAAGAAGTTCTATAACAGTTAAGCTCACTACACTAGAACTGGGGACATGTGTACCAACATGCCTTGATTGGTCAGGAGTCGGAATATGCTGCATCAGAGAGTGCCTATGATGAGCATATTGATTTCTCTACCAACTCTGAACATGCTTTTGTTGTTGTTAATAGTGGTTCAGGGGGTAGCAGTGATAACCTGTGTTTCCTGATTGAGGACTTGAAGGGCATTCCAGATGATGATCTGGAAGAGATGGATATTTTGAGTTAGATGGCTATGATAAATATTCGATCTCAAAAGTTCTACAAGAGAACTGGCAGGAAATTTCCTGGTCTCTCAGGCAAAACCAAGGTTGGTTTTGACAAGAGCAAGCTGAGGTGTCACAAGTGCCACAGGCTTGGACACTTTGCTAGAGAGTGTAGATCATCTGGATCTAACACCTCTACACCCTTTGTGACTTTTCCTAGTAATAGCTCACAGAACAAAGGGCAGCATTCCAGTTCTCAGGGTTATCCATCATCAGCACAGCCATCACCTGCTTACTTTGTGCCTCAGGGTCATATGCAATACCCATACCCCTGCTACTATGTGCCTCAGCCCAATCAAGCTCAAGGACCTTCTGCTCAGCCACCACATGCTCTCCCTAAGCCTCAACCTTCCTAATCTCATCATCAACCCCAACCTCAACAACACAGCTTCTTCAACCCAGGAGTTTTTGACTAGAGTAGTTTGCCAGATGATTTATCTGGTCAGGAACAACTATTCTAAGGTGCTGGTCAACATGGTGGTGATCATCCGTTTGGGAATCTTGCTCTAATGGCCTTTGAGTTTGCTGATGGGTCATCATCCAATGCTTCATCACAGGTATCTTCTGAGGCTAAAGCCAAGCTTTGTTCTGATTCATGCACAACATCATTTGCTTCTATTAGAGAGGCAAATGTGGCTTTAATTGATAAAAACTTTAAGCTAGAGCAAACCATTTCCAAAAGAAAAGCTGAATTTGAGGCTGTGATTAATGATAAAAATGATGAGATTTATAAGCTTAAATGTCAAATCAAAGAGGATGAGGCTAGGGAAGAGGTACTTCTAGAGAAGTACAGAGACCTCAAGGAAACACTTGCAGCTACCCAGGTAGAGTGTGATCGATGGGTACAATCCTGTAAGGGTTTTGAAATGCTTTGAGTAAGCAATCAGCTTCTAGTGTGAAGTTTGGAATTGGTTATAATCACACTGCTCCTCCAACAGATTATACTTCCAGAGCAGAAGTTGAATCTGATGGAGAGAGCAATAACCAATCCTTCTCATCATGTGACCTACTATCTGATACAGCATCATCAGAAGTAGAAGTCAGCATTCATTTCTCACATAACCAATCAGTTGATGCTAAAACAGCTGATGGTTCAAATGTTGAATGTCACATGATCAAAAAGTTGATCAACTCAGGTGCTGTCTCTAGAAGTACTGAAATTACTGGATAGCAAGTGATAACACTTAAAGTTCAAACCCCAACTACTATCAGTACTGAAGAGAAGAAAACTGTCAGTAGAAAGGGTTTGAAGACTACTAAAGAGGATGTCAGGAAAGCAAGTACTGCAAAGAAGAAAACCGCAAGTACTGACAGCAAACAGCTGAAGAACAAGTCTTCAGCAGTTTCATCTTCTTTAGTAGATGATCAACATAAGATGAAGAAGAAGCCAGGTGAAATATGTGGCTTGTTCAATCATCTTACTGATGATTACTGGTACAAAAGGGGATCCAAACTCAAACAAAAAGAGAAAATTAAAGAGAAAATAAATGAAATGAAAAATGAGTTTGAGTCCAAGTTTGTATCAGCAACATCAAAATTTGAAACCCCAAAGACAAAGAAGAAATCCAAAAGAAGGATGGGGTTAATCAGGCAACAGCTGAGGTGCTCAAAAGAAGATGGTGCAACACAGGAATCCATCACCAGCAAGCACTTGTGTGTCTGAGGAGCTGAAAGCTTTATCACAAAGTCAGACACAACTTGTGATGATGGTTCAACATCTAATGGGAAGAGTCAACCAATTAGATGCTCCTGTGTTGAAACCACAAAAAAGGAAATCCAAGCCAAAGGGTTCCTCTTCTACACCATCTCCTTCACCTCAGACTGTCACACATAACAAACCTGTTAGTGTTACATCTGTTTATGAGAACAGACCCAAAACCAAAAGGTTTGGGTCTCCAAAACTAACTAATCTGTTATGATGATTGCAGGGTTCTTCAACATGCCACAGAAGCATCTGGTATGTAGACAGTGGAGGATCCATGCACATGACAGGGTGCAGCTCTCTTTTTAATGACTACTCTCAAGGAAAGAAGGGATTTGTTTCCTTTGGCAATGATGCAAAGGGTTACATCATCGGAAAAGGCTTTGTTTCCAATGGGGAAATAAGGTTTGATGATGTCAACCATGTGGAGAATCTCAAGTACAATCTCTTGAGTGTCAGTCAAATGTGTGATAAAGGCCATGTTGCCCTTTTCACAAGCCAGAACTGTCGGATTCTGTCATCCAAAGTTCTAAGTTTGATTGACAAGGTGTTGGATGAATATACTCTCCTGAAGGCCAACAGGACATGAAGAGTATGTGCCTTAGATCTTTCTAAGAAAATTGATCTAAAAGGCCATCCTTGCCTATTCTCCAAGGCCTCTCCTCAAGAATCTACTCTATGGCATAGAAGACTGGGGCATGTTAATCTCAAAAACATGAATCAGCTGAAAAGCCATGGATTAGTAAGAGGGTTGCCTTTGAAGGAGTTCAAATGTGAAGACAATTGCACTGCATGTTTAAAAGGAAAACAAGACAAAGTTTCATTCCCTCCAATAGAAGAGCCTAACTCCACTGCCTACTTGCAACTATTGCACATGCATCTCTTTGGTCCTGTCAGGGTAATGAGTATGGCAAAGAAGATATACTGTCTGGTAATTGTGGATGATTACTCCAGATATGGATGGACTTTCTTCTTGTACTCCAAAGATGAAGTTGCAAAAGCTATAATGAACTTTGTGTTATATGTGGAGAAGCAGTATTCCCTTCCAGTCAAGTGTGTGAGAAGTGACAATGGCACAGAGTTTAGGAATCACACACTTGATGAATTTTATTTGTCAAAGGGAATCAAAAGGCAGTTCAGCACTCCAAGAACTCCTGAACAAAATAGAGTGGTGGAGAGAAAGAACAGGACTCTCATTGAAGCTGCAAGGTCAATGCTGGCTGACTCAGGATTGCCATTGACCTTTTGGGCTGAAGTTGTTAATACAGCTTGCTATGTACAGAATAGAGTATTAGTGAATCAGAGGTTGATGAAGACTCCTTATGAAGTACTTCATCAGTTGGCTCCTTTGATTTCCTTCTTCAGAGCCTTTGGGTGTCCTTGCTTCATTCTCAACACAAGAGATCTACTCCAGAAGTTTGCATCAAAGGTGGATGCAGGGTATTTTGTTGGTTATTCATCAACTTGCAAGGCATACATAGTTTTCAACTGTAGGACAAAGATGGTTGAAGAGACTCTGCATGTGAAGTTCAATGAATCTCCAAAGGACAAGATTCCACAAAACCCTGTGGAGTTATTTGATCTGGACATACTGCAATATGTTCCTTATCAACCTCCAGCTGTTGTTCCTGTCCATAGTTCTCCACCTGGTGGTACTGATGATGAAGATGCCAGTACGCACCTTTTTAGGCTTAGTGACAACCTGCCTGAGTCAACTAAACCTGATGCTCCTGTGGGTTCAGTAGCTCCATCCACAACAAATGCTGATCAGATTTATGCATGTTCTACTTCATTTGAGCTGCCATCTCCAACATGGTTTCAAGAATATTCATCACCACCTGTTACCGCTGAAGGTCCTACAAACACTTGCACTGATATTATAGTCTATCAAGAGCTGAAGAATCACCCAATGTCTCAGATCATGGGTGATATCAATGCTGGAGTTTCAACCAGGAGTCAATTGTCTAGTTTCTGCTTCTATGCTCTCTTCATCAGTCAGCAAGCGCCAAAGAACTACCATGTTGCACTAAGAGACAACGGATGGGTTGAAGCAATGCAGCTTGAGCTTCTTCAGTTCAAGAAACAGTAAGTGTGGGAGCTTGTTCCTTTACCCCAAGGGAAGTGTGCAATAGGCACTAAATGGGTATTCAGGAACAAAACAGACGAAAAGGGCCAAATAGTTAAGAACAAGGCTTGGCTGGTTGTCCAGGGGTTTGCACAAGAGGAAGGCATCGATTATGATAAAACCTTTGCCCCTGTAGCCAGACTAGAGGCAATTAGATTGTTCTTAGCTTATGCTGCCTTTCATAATCTTAAGGTTTATCAAATGGATGTCAAAAGTGCCTTCTTATATGGAAAAATAAAGGAGGAGGTTTATGTGTGTCAACCACCAGGCTTTGAGGACAATAAACATCCTGATTGGGTATATAAGCTTGATAAGGCTCTTTATGGGCTGAAACAAGCTCCTAGAGCCTGGTATGAGACACTATCAACTTTTCTTCTGGAGAATAAGTTCACTAGAGGCACCATTGATAAAACCTTATTCATAAAGACTGTAGGACAGCATAAGCTCCTTGTTCAAATATATGTTGATGACATCATCTTTGCATCCTCTGATCCACAGTTGTGTGATGAATTCACAAAGCTCATGAAGCAAAAGTTTGAAATGAGTGCTATGGGAGAATTACAGTTCTTTCTAGGTTTGTAAATCAAACAAAGGGCTGATGGAATCTTTATTCATCAGTCCAAATACACCAAAGAGTTGTTGCATAAGTTTGATTTACAAAACTGTAAGCCCAGTTCTACTCCCATGAGTAGCATCACACAACTAGATGTAGATCAGAAAGGTAAAGCGGTTGATAAAACCCTTTACAGATGTATGATTGGGTCCTTGATGTACCTTACAGCTTCTAGACCAGATATCACGTTTGCAACATGTGCCTGTGCTAGATTTCAGGCTGCACCTAAAGAATCCCATTTGATTGCAGTCAAAAGGATCTTTAGATATTTGCAAGGTACCCAATCACTAGGTCTTTGGTATTTAACTGGGCATTCTTGCAAATTAGTTGCTTTCTCTGATAGTGACTATACAGGATGTAAAGTCACCAGAAAATCCACTTCTGGTGGTTGCCAATTCCTAGGCAATTGTTTAGTTTCTTGGCAGAGTAAGAAACAAACATCAATTGCTACATCCACTGCTGAAGCTGAGTACATTGCTGCTGCAAGTTGTACATCTCAGGTACTTTGGCTTCAGAACCAACTTTTGGATTATGGCATTACAGAGACTAAGACTCCATTATTAATGGATAGTGCTTCAGCTCTTTGTATTGTTAAAAATCCAGTCCAGCACTCTAGGACCAAACATATTGAGATCAGACATCATTTTATTAGGGATTGCTATGAAAAAGGTCTGATTGATCCAAAGTTAGTGCCTAGTGCTGATGAGCTTGCAGACATCTTTACTAAGCCTTTAGATCGTGCCACATTTCAAAATCTGGTACTAAGGCTTGGTATGCTGCAGCTAGAATAGTTTGACTAATACTGATGTTCTTAGTTCACAAGTACTGATGAGCATTAGTACGCAAAGGTCAAATATAAGTACTGATCAGTAATTTAGTCTTCAGTATTTTCACAACTACTGAAGACTAACATGCTTCAAAGTACTGAAGTACACTATTTGTTGAAAACAACTGATGTAGTTACAACTACTGATGTGGTTATAACTACTGATGAACAATTTTCAAACAAATAGATACTGAAGAACAAATTTTGTTCACAAGTACTGATGTGTAATCTTACACAAGTACTGAAAGACAAAATTTGTTCACCAGCTCTGAAGAATAATTTATCCGCACTTATGAACATCTGATCACAAGAGCTGAGGAATAAAATATTCACAAGAGCTGAAGGGCTAATGAAACATCTGAAAGTCAGCCAAAGAGCTGATGAGTAAATGTGGAGGTCAGAATGAAACAACTGAATTGACGGAAACAGCTGATGAGTAACTTTACTCTTCAGATGATACCTACATCTATTGTTTCGTACCCAAACAACTGAAGGACAAAACCATGTCTTCAGTAGTTTCACAACTACTGATGATTAACATCAAGTCCTCAGTTGTTTACAACAACTGAAGCAAAACCATGTCTTCAGTAGTTCATAACTACTGATGTCAGTAGTTTACAACTACTGAAGGCTAACACCAAGTCTTCAGTTGTTACAACGTCTGAAGATGAAAACCATGTCTTTAGTAGTTTATAACTACTGATGACTAACAACAAGTCTTCAGCCGTTTACAACATCTGAAGGACAAAACCAAGGTCTCAGTAGTTTCAACTACTGAAGACTAACACCAAGTCCTCAGATGTTACAACCACTGAAGGTTCAAACCACGTCATCAGTAGTTTCAACAACTGATGACTAACACCAAAACCTTCAGTAGTTTTCTTTCAGCCTTTGCCATACCCTATAAATACCCAACCTTCAGAGCTTTTCATTCTCACTTGACCTAAAATTTCAAAAACTCTGAAACCTCCCATACACCATTAATGGCGACCATGCAACAAAAGCCACGACACAACTCTGTCGCATACCTCACAAAATCGTCTTTCTGGACCAAATTTCATCATGCCATAGATTTGATGGTCGACTCACCCTACCAAACGGCCTTCCTACTAAATCCCATCATCTACGCCGATTCATTATCACAGTTGTGGACGAATATCACCATCCAAACTGGAGAGAACGACGGCGAGGTCTCTCTCCGGTCGTCCGTGAACAACCACCCGGTAGTCATTAATCCAGCTATAATCCGACAAACCCTAAAGCTGGATGATGCCACCTACCCAACCGACTACCCCAAAGGAACCCTTGACCTTTCTTTTGCTCACCATGATTATCAGGGTGACCTATCGGCCTCAACCCTGCTGAAGAAACATTTCCATGATGCAGAACGACTCATATTCCACATGGTAAATGTTTGCCTAGCACCAAAGACATCCTCATGGGACCAGATGTCCTCAAGGTGGCAGCAGGTATTGTATTCTATCCTTGATAAACAACCTTTAAACTTAACTGAAATAACTTTTTCAGAAATCAAGGACATGGCCACAAAACCATTTGCCAACCGTTGGATTTTATATCCACGGTTCATTATGGCCATGATAGAGAGCCAGCTTAATGCTGAGGGACTTGTTGGCACTGGGTCCCTGCCATGGCTGTTTTAGCTGAGGTATACTCCAGGCACAACACCGACCAAACCCTTAAGAAGGCTGGCAAGCTGCGAAAACCCACGCAGTTGGAACCCACAGCCTCCACCTCACAATCCAAAGTCCCCACCAAACCCAAACCCAAAAGAAAACACAAAAAGGCTACTCAGGGAGATGAGTCCCCTGAGGATGCCCCTGCAACACAAATGTAGGAAGTGACTGCTGGCCAGATTCTCCCAGCAGTCACCACGACTCCACCTACCACAACCGCACATGTTTCCTCTTTACAGGAGCCTAATGCAACCATTTCTGGGGCTGCCACACATATGGAACCTTTCTCAATTGAGGAGGTTGCCATTGAAATGCACACTCCTCCCCATGTGCACACTGCTTCAAGCCCATCCCCCACTGCAACTTCCCCTCAAAGTCCTACTCTTATAATTGCAAAACTGTTGACCCAACTAAACACTCCACCCTCTCCCGAGGCCACAATTACAACTGGAATATCTCCAACCATGGAGAGGGTGGAACCAAGTGTTGATGGGAACCCACAACACAGAGAATCACATGTCATATCTCCAAGTGTGGCCACGGAGATAAGGCAATCTGGTGAGGCTACCACTTCCCCTGCATCAACATATGAGCAGGAAGAAGTTGGTACCATCAATAAGACCTCACCAGAGGCAACTGCCGATGATGGATCCAATCCGGAGGCTGGAAGTCCCCAGAACCAAGACAAAAGGGCACATGCAACTACTGAGCCACACTCAGTGCATGTACATCCTGACACAGTCAGGAGGTCAGGTGATTCAGTGCAAACTGATGATGACCTGAGCTTCTTCTTTGATGTAGTTGCTCAAAACACCATTCTTGAGGAGGAGGTGAGCAGACTCAAAGAGCTGCTCGCCAAATTCTCTCAAGAATCAAGTCCATCTGCCACCATTAACCCACAGATGGCACCTTCACCTGAAGGTCTCATATACACTCAACCACTCCCACGAACTCAGCCACTAGCCACTGCTTCTGGCACTTGTTCTCAGGACCAGAACCCTCCTGAGCAATTAGTTGCTATCCTCCAAAATTCCCTGCCTCTTATCACACCAATAATCACAGACATTGTGATGAAAACCCTTGATGAGAGGCTTCCCTCATAAATACAACCCTTGGTGGAGGTTGCTGTAGCTTAAGCGCTTTCTGATAGTCAAACCCTAACCAATGCACCCAAAAAGGGGGAGACATTAGTGAAAGCAAAGAGGAAGAGGGTAGAGGAGGAGCAAGAAGTGGTGGAAGAGGTGGTAAAAGAGAGGGATATGGGTGAGGATACTGAGAGGGTGAAGGGGAAGGAGAAGGAGAGGGAGGAGAGAGCTGAACAGATCAAAGTGGCTGAAATCCAAAAAGATTTCAGTGTCACTTACAAAAAGAAGAAAGGTGAGAAGAAGGGAGAGAAGGTGATAAAGGAGACTGATCTAGCAGTCCTTGTCAAGGAGGCTGATGTTGAGCATAGCCGATCAATGGACTCTATCATTGATCAGCTGTTCAGGCAAGGCTTTGACAAGGACACTGCCATGCTAGATCAGGAAATTAGGAAGTTGGACATAAAGGAGATAGAATACCGATGGACCAGTCATAGCCAAGAGGAGAGAAAGAGACTCAATGCTATGACTAGGTTTATTTTGAAGTACCTGGGGAGACCAGTCCTAGATGTGAGAGCTTGGACCAGGGACAGAATCTTGGCTATAGCCACCAAGATCTGTTCGGCTGGTGAATTTACCAAGGGACTGGTCGCAGAAGCCCTATCAGAAGCCGGTGCTGGGGACAGGACTTTGCTAGTCAAACAGACTAAACCTTCCCTCATTTCTAGATTACTAGCAAAGCTTGCCCAATCTCCCACACCAACACCTACCTAACCACAACCCACAAAACCAACCCCATCACCATCAAAACCCATTGCCGATGATACACCCTTGCAGAAGAAGAGAAAGGTGTTGAGGCTGCAAGAAGAAGAGGAAGAGCAGGATGAGGAAGATAGGCTGCCTCTCTCTGCAGTCATATCTTTACCCAAAGCCAAACCTATGCCCATCACTCCCACCTCACAGATGGAAGCTGTGAAAGTTAAACTGTAAGAAGAACAGCAGCATAGGCTACATGATGATGAGCTGCTGAAAAGAGTAGATAAAGCCTATGCTGCTTCCTCATCAATTATGAATATGAAGAAACAAGCTCTGAGATTATTCACTTTAAGGCATACATTCCAATTTCAAAAGGACAAAGTGAGTATTTGGCCTGATCCCAGGGTGTCTCACAGAATTATGAAGAAAGATATACCAAAGAGATACAATGGCCTAGTGAAAAGGATCGTAGGTGAAGAGATCTCCTTGGCCATTGTAATATCACCCTGGGAGATCATAGAAGATTTCAAGAAAACCTATCAGGCTAACCTCCTACCACAAAAGATGTTGGAGAACAGTGTTATTAAAAAGGGGTTAGTCTACAAGAGGTTTGAGAAACTTCAAAGAAATGAGCTCCAGTTGTTCTTAGAAGGTAATCACCCAGATGAATTCGCCTATAGGGCCATGACAACTGTGGAGCTCAAAAGTGGTAAACAGGCCAAATACATCTCAGAGCTCTATGGGCCTGAAGGATTCTTTGAAGGTGAGGCAGAAGTACTTACCATGGAGGAACAAGTGATATTTTTAGAGGCCTACACCAGAGAATCCTACAGGCTCATAGTTGGGAAGTAGGTCTTATGGATGGGACAACAACTCTGTGTCCAGTTCCCCAAAATAGAGTTCCCATCCATACTATGCCAAACAAATTCTTAAGACCTCTTCCCAGGCCAGTGCTTAATTAGGTCATCTTCTAATCTGATCAAGAAGGAAAAAGACCAATCTTCCTGCCATCAATAAGTGGGACAATAAATTGCTTAGAGGTTTTGGCTGCATTGGTTCAGGGGGAGATTGTTGGACCAAAAGAACCAATGAGCCAGATCAGAAAAACCTCTAAGTCCCACAAGACATCACAACAACTGCTGAAAGCTTCATCAGCAATTTGACAAAGACTGAAGACTTCAACAGCTGAAGATCAAAGATCTGAAGAACAATGGCTGAAGATCCCAAGTACTGAAGTCAAGTGCTAAAGATCAAAAGTTGTACTGAAGAACTGAAGATCAACAACTGATGCACAAAGTCTGAAGACAAAGACTGAAGACATCAGCTAATGACAACTACTGAAGTCATCAGCTGATGAAACATCTGAAGATCAAAGTCTGAAGACCAAGTGCTGAAGCTTTAGAGTTTGTCACAACAGCTGAAGAAGTTGTCTTCAGTTGTTGTGATGGTTTTTCTCTTTCAGTAGTTTGTATTTTCTCTTTTCAGTAGTTTGTACAACAGCTGAAGAGTTTGTTCTTCAGCTGTTATAGTTCAGTAGTTTGTAAAACGACTGAAGAGTTTGTTCTTCAGTCGTTGTAGTTATCAGTAGTTTCTTTTCAGTTCTTGTAATCGTTTGACACTTAGCATTTTGTAAGAAGTTGTCAGCTGTTGTGACATCTTCAATAGTTTAGTTCGTTATCAGTAGTTTATTAATAACGGTTGGATGTCACTATCAAGTGATATCAACTGACGTCATTCTGCCTATAAAAGGTAGATGACCTAATTGTAATCCTGGCCGAAACGTGTGATTCAATAGAAACCACCTTTTTGCAGAATTGTTCTCTCTCTCTATAATTTTACTGTTACATGCAAAATCATTTGTGTTCTTGCTTATTTGTTTAATTCTAGTGCTAAATCCGCTGTGAATACAACCTAATTGATCAAACTAGAGGCTGAGATCCTTTCACCAAGATACTGTCCCTGGACCATGATTTGACCTTAATGACTAATCTCCCCAGATACTTTGAAATGAATCTTGCCATAGCTTTAAGTCTCTCCTTCTCTTTTTCACTATAGCAAGACCATCGGTGTTCAATCTCCTGAATCTCCAACCTCCTGATCTTAGAATCAACCTTAGCTGTATCAAAGCCTTGCCTAAACAGTTGATCAATGATTTTATCCATTGACTTGCTGTGTTGGTCATCAGCTTCCTTGATCATATCATCCAGCTTCTTTTCATCAGGAGTCTTTTCACTTTCACCACCTTTCTTCTTCTTATATATAACATGAAAGTCTTTTTCTTTTTCAGACTCCTTCTCCATCTCCTTCTCCACCACCTTCTCCTTCTCCACCTCCTTCTCCACCTCTTTCTCTTTTTCTTTCTCTTTCACCTCTTCAACTCTTTTCCTCTTGATTGCTTTCACTGACTTAGACTCCCCCTTTTTGGTTGCATTGGTTACAGGGGTTTGAATGTCAGAAAGTTTCTTTAGCACAGCATCATCAACCCGGGTTTTTATGTTTGAGGAAAGCCTCTCATCAAGGGTTTGATTTATAATATCAGTGATGATAGGAGTGATGAGAGGCATGGAAGTTTTAAAGATAGCAACCATTTGCTCAAAAGGGTTCTGTCCCTGAGAAATGGTGCCAGAAGCAGAGGCTGGTGGCTTAGTAGTTTGGAGTGGCTCTGTGTATGGGAGACCTTCAGAAGAAGGTGATATCTGTGGGTGGATGTTGGCAGATGGACTTGATCCTTGAGTCATTTTGGCAAGTTGTTCGCTTAATCTACTTACCTCATCCTCAAGAATTGTGTTTTGGGCTAAAACATCATAAAAGAAGCCCAGGTCATCATCAGTGTTAACTAAATCACCTGACCTCCTGATTAGATCAGGATGAACATGCGCTGAGTGTGGATCAGTATTCACATGTTCCCCTTTGTCTTGGAACGGGGGACTTCCTGCCTCAGGATTAAATCCTTCATCAGCAGTTGCCTCTGGTGAGGACTTAGAGATGTTACCAACTTCACCAAGTGCATGTGCTGAAGCAAGAGAAGTGACAGCCTCACCAGATGTTCTTATCTCTTCTTCCACACAGGGAGATAGAACATTGTAATCCCCGTGCTGTGGGTTCTCAGCAACACTTTTATCCTCCCTCTAAATGGTTGAGGTTTGCCCAATTGTAATAGATTCCTGGGAAGAGGGTGGAGTGTTAAGCTGAGTCAGCACTTTTGCAATTAGAATGGTTGGACTTTGTGGGGCGGTTGCAGTGGGAGATAGGGGTGAATCAGTTTGCACTTGGGGAGAGTGGTGCTCTTCAATGGTAACCTTCTCAAGTGAGATAGGTTCCAGAGATGTGGCTGCCCCGGAAATGGTTGCTTTAGGATCCTTTTGAGAGGATTCCTGAGCGGCTGTGGTTGGTAGAGTCTTTATAACTACTGGGGGATTAGTACCAGTAGCTACTTCCTGCCTTTGTGGTGCAGGGGCATCCTCAAGGGACTCAACTCCCTGAGTAGCCTTTTTGGGCTTTTTGCTTTTTGGCTTGGTGGGGACTTTGGATTTGGAAGAGGATGAGGCTGTGGGTTCCCGTTGCTTGGGTTTTAGCAGCTTGGCAGCCTCTTTTAGGTGTGTGTCTGAGTTGTGCCTGGAGTATACTTCAGGCAATACAGCCAGTGCAGGGACTCCTAGGCCAACAAGGCCCTCAGTTTTTAATTGTTTTTCAATAATGGCCATGAGGAACCTTGGATATAATATCCATCTGGTAGCCACATGTTTCATAGCCATATCTTTTAATTCTAAAAAGATTATTTCAGAAAAATTTAGATTTTGTTGCTCAAGGATAGAGTACAATACTTGTTGCCACCTTGATGACATTTGATCCCATGAAGATGATTTGGGTGCAAGGCAGACATTGACCATGTGAAAGATAAGTCGTTCAGGATCATGGAAGTGCTTCTTCAGGATTGTGGAAGCACGGAGGTCACCTTGGTATCCATGGTGGGCAAAAGATAAGTCGGTTGTGCCCTTAGGATACTCAGTGACGAAGGTGGCATCATTCAGATTTAGGGTTTGTCGAATGATGTCAGAAGTGATGACCACCTTCTGTTGGTTGACAAACGACTGGAGAATGACCTCGGTGTCATTCTCACCAGTTGTAATGGTGACGTTTGTCCAGAACTGTATGAGGGATTCGGTGTGGATGATTGGATTTAGAAGAAAGGTTGTTTTGTAAGGAGATGCAACCATCAGATCAATGGCGGCATCTAACTTGGTCCAAAAGTCTGATTTTGTGAGGTAGGCTACACAGTTATGGCGTGGTTTGAGCTGCATGGTCGCCATTAATGTGAGAGAGAAGTTTCAGAGTTTTTGAATGTTTAGGTTGGGAGAATGAAAAACTCTGAGGTTAGGGTTAGGTATTTATAGGGTATGGTTATGAAACGGCTGATAGAAAACGTCTGAAGGTTTTGGTGTTAGTCATCAGGTGTTTGAAACGAATGATGACATGGTTTTAACCTTCAGAGGTTGTAAACGACTGAAGACTTGGTGGTAATTATCAATAGTTGAGAACTACTGAAGATATGGTTTTCATCTTCAGAGGTTGTAAACAACTGAAGACTTGGTGTTAGTCACTAGTAGTTGTAAACTACTGAAGACATAGTTTTGGCTTCAGTTGTTTTGATATGAAACAGTAGTAATTTGAATCAGCTGAAGAGTAAATTTACTCATCAGCTGTTGTCATCAATTCAGATGTTTCATTCTGACCTCAACATTTACTCATCAGACTTTGCCTGATTTTCAGACGTTTCGTTGGCCATCAGCTCTTTGAAATATTTATTCTTCAGCTCTTGTGAATAAATGTTCAGACGATCTGATGAAATAAATTATTCTTCAGAACTTGTGAACAAATATTGTCTTCAGTACTTATGTGGAAGATTACACCAGTGCTTTTGGACAAAATTCATTCTGCAGTACTTATTTGTTAGAAAAAAGGCATCGGGAGTTATAACCACATCAGTAGTTGTAACTTCATCAGTTCTTTTCAACAAATAATGTACTTCAGTACTTTGAAGTATTGTAGTCGTCGGTAGTTATGAAAAATGCTAAAGACTAAATAACTCTTCAGTACTTATATTTGACTTTTGTCTACTAATGCTTATCAGTACTAGTGATCTGAGAGCATCAGTATTAGTCAATTTATTCTAGCTACAGCATACCAAGCCTAAGCACCAGGTTTTGAAAAGTAGCACTGTCCAAAGGCTTAGTAAATATATCTGCAAGCTCATCGGCACTTGGAACAAACTTTGGATCAATCAGACCTTTTTCATAACAATCCCTAATAAAATGATGTCTGATCTTAATATGTTTGGTCCTAGAATGCTGGACTGGATTCTTAACAATACAAAGAGCTGAAGCACTGTCCATTAGTAATGGAGTCTTAGTCTTTATAATTCCATAATCAAATAATTGATTCTGAATCCAGAGTACCTGAGATGTACAACTTGTAGCAGCAATATACTCTGCTTCAGCAGTTGATATAGCAATTGAAGTTTGTTTCTTACTCTGCCAAGAAACTAAACAATTACCTAGAAATTGGCATCCACCAAAAGTTGATTTTCTGGTGACTTTGCACCCTGCATAGTCACTATCAGAGAAAGCAACTAATTTGCAAGAGTGCCCAGTGGAATACCAAAGTCCTAGAGATTGAGTTCCTTGCAAGTATCTAAAGATCTTTTTGACTGCAATCAAATGGGATTCTTTAGGTGCAGCCTGAAATCTAGCACAGACACAAGTTGCAAACATAATGTCTGGTCTAGAAGCTGTAAGGTACATTAAGGAACCAATCATACATCTGTAAAGGGTTTCATCAACCGCTTTACCTTTTTGATCAACATCCAGTTGTGTGGTGCTGCTCATGGGAGTAGAACATGGCTTACAGTTTTATAAATCAAACTTTTTCAAAAGATCTTTTGTATATTTGGACTGATGAATGAAAGTTCCATCAGTTCATTGTTTGATTTGCAAACCTAGAAAGAACTGTAATTCTCCCATTGCACTTATTTCAAACTTTTGTTGCATTAACTTTGTAAATTCATCATAATGCAAAAATAATATCATCTGCATAAATTTGAACAAGTAGCTTATACCGTCCCACTTTCTTTATGAATAAAGTTTTATCTATGGAGCCTATAGTGAAATTATTTTGAAGAAGAAAATTTGATAATGTTTCATACCAGGCTCTAGGAGCTTGTTTCAACCCATATAGAGCCTTATCAAGCTTATACACCCAATCTGGATGTTTATTATCCTCAAAACCAGGTGGTTGACACATATAAACCTCTTCTTTTATTTTACCATATAAAAAGGCACTTTTGACATCCATTTGAAAACCTTAAGATTGTGGAAAGCAGCATAAGCTTAGAACAATCTGAGTGCCTCCAGTCTGGCTACAGGGGCAAAGGTTTCATCATAATCAATACCTTCTTCTTGTGCAAACCCCTGTGCCACCAGTCTGGCCTTGTTCTTGACAATTTGACCCTTTTCATCTGTTTTATTCCTAAACACCCATTTAGTGCCTATTGCACACTTACCTTGGGTTAAAGGAACCAGCTCCCACACTTGTTGCTTTTTGAACTGAAGAAGCTCAAGCTACATGGCTTCAACTTATCCATTGTCTCTTTAATGCAACATGATAATTCTTTGGCTCTTGCTGACTGATGAAGAGAGCATAGAAGCAGAAATTGGATAATTTACTTCTGGTTGAGACTCCAGCATTAATATCACCAATGATCTGAGACATTGGGTGATCCTTCAGCTCTTGATAAATAATGAGATCTGTGCAAGTGTTTGTAGGGGATTCAGCAGCAACAGATGTTGATGCAGATTCTTGAAACCATATAGGAGATGGCAACTCAAATGAAGTAGATGATTCAGAAATCTCATCAGCATTTGTTGTGGATGGAGCTGCTGAAGCTACAGGAGCATCAAGTTTAGATGACTCAAGCAGTTGATCACTAAACCTAAAAAGGTGAGTACTGTCAGCATCATCATCAGTACCACTAGGTGGAGAGCTGTGTGTAGGAGGTTCAGGAATTGCAACAGCTAGAGACTAATAAGGAACATATTGCAGTATGTCCAAATCAAATAGCTCCACAGGGTTTTGTGGAATTTAATCCTTTGGAGATTCATTAAAGTTCACATGCAAAGTCTCTTCAACCATCTTTGTTCTGCAGTTGAAAACTCTGTATGCCTTGCAAGTAGATGAATAACCAACAAATTACCCTACATCCACCTTTGATTCAAACTTCTGAAGTGGCTTCTTTATGTTGAGAATATAACAGGGACACCCAAATGCTCTAAAAAATGAAATCAAAGGGGCCAAATGATGTAGTACTTCATAAGGAGTCATCATCAACCTCTGATTTACTAATACTCTATTTTGCACATAGCATGTTGTGTTGATTGCTTCAGCCCAAAAGGTCAGTGGCAAACCAGAATCAGCCAACATTGACCTGGCAGCTTCAACAAATGTCCTGTTCTTTCTCTCCACCACTTCATTTTGTTCAGGAGTTCTTGGAATGCTGAACTGCCTCTTGATTCCATTTGACAAGTAGAATTCATCAAGTGTGTGATTTCTAAATTCTGTGCCATTATCACTCCTTACACACTTGACTGGAAGGGAATACTGTTTCTCAACATACAACACAAAGTTCATAATAGCTTGTGCAGCTTCATCTTTGGAGTGCAAGAAGAAAGTCCATACAAATCTGGAGTAATCATCCACAATTACCAGACAATATTTCTTCTTTGCCATGCTCATCACTCTTACAGGACCAAAAAGATCCATATGCAATAATTGTAAGCAGGCAGTGGACTTTGGCACTTCTATTGGAGGGAATGATACCTTGTGTTAATTCCCTTTTAAGCAAGCAAAGCAGTTGTCATCATATTTGAACTCCTTCAATGGCAATCCTCTTACTAAACCATGGTGAATCAGCTAGTTCATGTTTTTGAGATTCACATGACCAAGCCTTCTATGCCATAGAGTAGATTCCTGAGGAGAAGCCCTGCAGAACAGGCAAGGATGGCCTTTTAGATCGATTTTCTTTGACAAGTCCAAGGCATATACTCTGCCTGTCCTGTTGGCCTTCAGGAGAGTATGATCATCCAATACCTTGTTAATCAAACTCAGAACATTGGAAGACAGAATCCTGCAGTTCTGACTGGTGAAAAGGGCAACATGACCTTTATCACATATTTGACTGACACTCAAGAGATTATACTTGAGATTCTCCACATGGTTGACATCATCAAACCTTATTTCACTATTGGAAACAAAGACTTTGCTGATGATGTAACCCTTAGCATCATTGCCAAAAGAAAAAAACCCCTTCTTTCCTTGAGAGTAGTCATTAAGAAGAAATTTGCTCCCTGTCATATGCATGGATCCTCCACTGTCCACATACCAGATGCTTCTTTGGATGCTGAAGAACCCTGCATTCATCACAAGAAACTAGTTAGCTTTTGAGACCCAAACCATTTTGGTTTTGGGTCTGTTCTCATCAACAGATTTCACACTCACTGGTTTGTCATGAGTTGCATCCTATGGTGATGGAGATGGTGCAGCAAAGGATTCTTTTGTTTTAGGCTTAGGTTTCCTTTTCTGTGGTTTAATCACAGGAACATCTACTTGGTTGACTCTCCCCAATAGATGTTGAACCATCATAACAAGTTGTGTCTGGTTGGTTGCTAAAGCCTTCAGCTCATCAGACACATCAGTGCTTGATTATGATGGAATCCTATGTTGCACCATCTTCCTGTGAACACCTTTAGCTGTTTTCTGATTAACCCTTCCTTCTTTTTTGATTTCTTTCAGGATTTTAGGATTTCAGGTTGAGATGCTGCTAATACAAACTTGGTTTCAAACTCAACTTTCATTTTGTTAATTTTCTCTTTTATGTTCTTATCTTTGTTGAGTTTTGAACCCTTTCTGTACCAGTAATCATCAGTGAGATGATTGAATAAGCCACATATTTCATATGGCTTTTTCGTCATCTTTTGTTGATCAACTACTGAAGATGATGAAACTACTGAAGATTTGTTCTTTATTACTTTCTTCCTTTTAGTACTTGTGGTAAGTACTGAAGGATTCTTAACTACTGAAGATTTGTTCTTCAATAGTTTTCTATCAGTACTTGCAGTTCTTCCTTTCAGTACTTACAGACTTCCTGATAGATTCTTCAGCAGTTTTCAAACCCTTTCTACTTTCAGTAGTTTGGGTTTGTTCTTCAGGTGTTGTAACTTGCCCATCAGTACTTTGAGTACTTTGTGAGACAACATCTGAAGTGATCAACTCTTGTTTGATCATGTGACTATCAGCATTTGAATCATTAGCTGTTTCAATATCAGCTGATTGGTTTTTTGGAGTACTAATACTGACTTCATCCTCTAATTTTGGTGCATTATCAGAGGATGAATCACATGATGAGGTGGATTGGTTATTGCTTTCTCCTTCAGATTCTACTTCTATCCTAGGAGTAAAATCAGTAGGAGGAGCAGTGTGATTATAACCAATTCCAAACTTCACATTGGAAGCTGTTTGTTTGCTGAGAAGCATTTCAAAACCCTTGCATGAAGTTACCCAGCGTTCACACTCTACCTGGGTAGATGCAAGAGTTTCTTTGAGGTCCTTATACTTCTCTAAAAGTATCTCTTCCTTAGCCTTATCATCAGTGATTTGACATTTTAATTTGTAAATCTCATCATTCTTTTCATTTAGCACAGACTCAAACTCAACTTTTCTTTTGGAAATTATGTTCTATAGCTCAAGATTTTTGTTGATTAAAGCTACATTTGCTTCTCTAATAGATGCAAATGTGGCTATGCATGATTCAGAACATAACTTGGCCTTGGCCTCTGAAGATACCTGTGATACCTGTGATGTTGAAGCATTGGAGGATAATTCATCAGCAGACTCCAGGGCCATAAGAGCAAGATTTCCAAAAGGATTGTCACCACCATGTTGACCAGCACCAGGAAATAGTTGTTCATGATGACCAGACATATCATCTGGTAGACTGCTCCAGTCAACAACACCAGGGGTGAAAAAGCTGTGATATGGTTGAGATTGAGATTGTTGATGAGATTGAGATGGTGGAGGCTCAGGAAGGGCATGTGGTTGTTGAGCAATGGGTGCTTGAACCTGACTTGTCTGAGGCATGTAAAAACAAGGGTAAGGGTATGGCATAGGACTTTGAGGAACAAAATATGCAGGTGATGATTGAACTTGTGATGGATGACCAGAACTGGTGGAATGTTGCCCTTTGTTTTGTGAACTACTGCCCAGGAAGGTCACAAAGGGTGCAGATGCGTTAGATCCACATGATCTACACTCTCTTGCAAAGTGTCCAAGCCTATGGCACTTGTGACACCTCAACTTGCTTTTGTCAAAACCAACTTTGGTTTTGCTAGAGAGACCTGGGAATTTCCTACCAGTTCTTTTGTAGAACTTTTGAGATCTGATATTGATCATTGCCATTTGGCTCAAAATATCCATCTCTTCCAGATCATCATCCAGAATTCCTTTCAAGTCCTCCATCAAAAAGCACAGATTATCACTACTACCACCTGAATTATAATCCACACCAACAAAAGCATGTTCTCCATAGTTTGTAGAGAAATCAATATGCTCATCATATGAACCTGCTGATGCAGCATACTCTGACTCCTGACCAACCAAGGCAGTGTTGCCTGGTACAAAGTCATCAGTGAACTTTCCAGATGAAGACAACTTTCTTTTCTGTTCTATCTCTCTTTCAAATGTCAGTAGTTTCCCATGAAGTTGGGTGAGAGATAGAGTGGCCAGATTTGCACTGGAGCGTAGGACAATAGTGTACGTGTCCTATCTCTCAGGCAGGGATCTGAGAAATCGGTTGTTCATCTGACTGTTTGTATATTCTTGTTTGACCATTTTCAGCTCAGAAATCAAACAGGAGAATCGCTCAAACTGTTGAGTCAAAGACTCACCCTTCCTATGAGAGAATGTCTCATATTGCTGGGCAAGGATTTCCCTAGTATTTGCCAAGACCTTATCAGTTCCTCCAAATTGTTCTTTCAAAGCAACCCAGAGGTCTTGAGCAGTTTCATGATGCATAAGCCCTGAATAATTTCATTAGGCAGTGCCATGGCCAGAATTCCATGGGCTTTAGCATCAATTTCGAACAGCTTTAGATCTTCATCCGAATACTGATCAGGTTTCTTCAGAACCCTCTCATTTGTTTCCAGAAGACTTGCCATAGGCTTGTATGGTCCATGCACCATAGATTTCCAACATCCTGCGCTGTTGATAGACAGGTGATGGAGCATACGTCGTTGCCATATGTTATACTCACTCCTAACAAGCATCAGAGGCTTTGTTGAGGAGCCAGTATTGTGAGGATCATTGGTTGGTGTCGCCATTTCAAAAATTCAAGCAAATTCAAAGTAATTTCAACAAATCTAGCTGAAAAACTTGTAAAACCTCAAATTAATTGACCAGAAGCAGCAGAAACTCAAACTCTATAACTAATTCTTGCAAATTTGCTAATTCGATCAAACGTAGATATCACAAGAGCGGTTTCAATGATTAATTGTTAAATAGATCAAAGATTAACCTGCTCTGATACCATTTGAAAGGATCTGATATCTAGTTTGATCAATTAGATTTGATTCACAGCGGAATAGTATAAGAATTAGACAAATTCAAACAAGAACACAAGTGATAATTCAATGGAACAGTACGGTTATAGAGAGAAAGGTATTTCTGCAAAAAGGAATATTTCATTCAACACACGCTTCGGCACTTACAAAATTAGGTCATCCTCCCTTTTATAAGGAAGGTGACGTCAGCCGATGTCACTAGATAGTGATATCTAACCGTTGTTACCATAACTACTGAAAGTAAACTAAACTACCGAAGATGTTTACAATAGCTGACATCTTCTTACAAAAGCTAAGTGTAAACTAGCACTATAGCTACTGAAACTACAACTACTGAACTACAACGTCTGAAGAACCGGCTCTTCAGACGTTTTATATTAAGTAAACTACTGAAAGAAAACTACTGAAACTAAAATAGAAAACTAGTGAAAAGAAACCATCACAACAACTGAAGAGTACTACTTCAGCTGCTGTGACAACCTCTGAAGTCTTCAGTTCTTGACTTTAGTTAATCTAGTCTTCAGCACTTGAACTTTAGCTGATGAAGTCTTCAGCACTTGAACTTCAGTAGATGAAGTCTTCAGCACTTGAACTTCAGGTGATGAAGTCTTTAGTTGTTGTCATCAGCTGATGAAGCCTTTAGTAGTTGTTGTGATCTCTGTGGGACTTAAAGGTTTTTCTGATCAGGCTCATTGGTTCTTTTGGTCCAACAAAAAATCATTAGTATTACAGTTTCAAGAAGTTGACCAAGTGTTGGAAACATCTACGGATGAACAAAAATTGCTCCATCGTAAATACTCTGGAAAAAAATCAAGGAGTCAGTAGAATTCCTGCGGAACCCTTACAAGACCAGCCTTCATGCAAGTCCCAAAGAAATCTCCTACGGAAGACAAGTGTTCCTGCGGAAGAAGATATCTCCTTCGGAAGACAAGTGTTCCTGCGGAAGAACAATAATTCCTGTGAAAGACAAAGTAGTTGCGGAAGATCAATTTGATGTACTTACAAGTACATCAAGTCAATAGAAAAACTCTAAAGTTAAAAGTCAACAGCTAAGAATGACTTATACTTTAGTCAGAGAATGTTGCATGAACATATTCTTTGAGTAACTACCTTATCCCGATAAGGAAGTTATAGTTTCCAAATCAGTAAACCCTAATCCTATAAATACAAGGAGTATGTACACAATTAAAGGTACCGATTGCAATCAGACCCTAGCAGCCGCAATCGTCTTCACAACAATTCATACACATCAATATAACATTAGAACCCTAGCAATATCAAGATCATTCATTGATTATTGTAATCATTAGTCAATATTTAATAAAAACATTTGATATAATTGTGTATGTTCTTCAATTGTTATTCAATTGTTCTTCATTGGTTTGAGTATTGAGTTTGTTCTTCACGACATATATTAGTTTGTTTATTCATATTTATTCAATTAATCAAACAACAAAGCAATGGTAATTCCACGATCATTATTATAATTCCCTAGACGATCCTTGGATTCATAAGTAAGAGAAAACAAAAGAAGTGACATTACATCTGATGATACATGTTCTTCTCAAAATACAAATAAACCCTAAAGCAAGAAAACATCTTCAAAATCAAGAAATCAGAGAAGGAGAAGGAAAAAAATATGAAAGCTAAAACTTCTCAAACTCAAAATCAAACAAATCAACTTAATCCAGTGAAGTTCGTATTTGCTGTTATTTTTCACATGAACACAATTCCTGAAATAAAATCAAACCCAAACAACAAATCTAACTCTGATCTGAAAATAGGTTCAGGTCCTAAGTCTTCTGCTATCAATAAAGGATTTGTATTTAAGGAGTCAAGGAATAGTGTTAATGATCAAAAACCAAAACCTAAATTTCAAAAGAACAAACTCACAAATCATAAACAACAGATTAACCTTACAACTCCTAATTCCAAAACAAGGATAAATGTGACTTCCACAAGGTTAACAAACAGTTGTTTAAATTTCAAGAAAAGTACTGTGATATATGTGATATGTACAATCATAATACTGTTGCGATATGAATAATCGCTCAACAGTTGAATTTATTTCAACAGGTAACATGCCTTGTGTGATGAAAAAAATCATATCACTAAAGATTGTTACTTCAGAAAGAACTTGCCAAGGAAGGATATGTTAACCCACATTTTCAAGGAAATCAAAATCATGGTTTTCAAAGGTTAACAAAACAACCTTCCTTAGGCTTGAGATCTTTCAGAAGAATCAATTTTGATTATGATGAGTCTTATGTTGTCAAAACAAAACACTATAAACAAAGAAACTTCATTCCATGATCTATGAGAATGAACAATGGAAGGTTTAGCAAGCAAAATTTTTCTAGAAATGCTTCAACTTATCTTGATGATGATCTTGAAAAACGTTATAATGTTTTGAGGATTAAGAAAAACAAAGATGATCAAAAATTTATAAGAAAAGGAATTGAGAAAATAAAACCTTAAAAGAAACCTGATTTGAATAAACTTCATTTTCAGCATTTTACCATTATTGATAAGTTTGGCAAGCCTAAGACCATCTAGGCTTGGGTTGATAATTCATCTTAAATTTCTTTGAAATGCAGGTATGCCCAAGAAGGCCTATTAACACTTGGTATGTTGATAGTGGGTGTAGCTAGCATATGATAGGAAATCATGCCTTACTTCAAGATTTTAAGATGAAAGATGGTACTCATGTTGCATTTGGAGGTGATGCAGGTGGTAAGGTCATGGGAGAAGGAACAATATCAAATGGGATTACCAGCTTTGATAAAGTCAACTACTATGCTCAGTTGAACTTTAACCATTTAAGTGTTTCCCAAATTTGTGATAAATCTTACTCTGCTTTATTTGATGACTCTTATTGTTATGTTTTGAAGCCAGGTTTTCCGATTAGCAAGGAATGGGCAGTTGTCAAAGCTGTTCGTGATCGGGGTGTCTACAAGCTAGATATGTTTCAAGCTGATCCTTCAACAGAAACAACTTGCCTTATTGCTAAAGCATCAAATGATGAAAGTCAGTTATGGCATAGATGTCTCGGGCATTCCAATTTAAAGAACATGAACAAGCTTGTAGCAGGAAATCATGTAGTAGGCATTCCAACAAAGAAGTTTGCTACCACTGATCATTGCACAATATGTTTAAAGGGAAAGCAACACAGAGCTTCTTATAAGCCCAAGCTGATAAACTAAAATTCCAAGCCTCTCCAGATGTTGCATATGGATTTATTCGGTCTAATAAATATGCAGAGTATTGGAAAGAAATTTTCTTGTTTAGTTATCATTGATGACTTTACAAGATTTTCATGGGTTTTTTTTTGCATGCAAAATCTGAAACATTTGAATTATTAAAAGAGTTTATCATTAAGGTAGAAAATCAATTAAAACAAAAGGTGAAAATAATGAGAGGTGATAGTGGAACTAAATTTAAAAATGCTAGTGTTGACATGTTTTGTGCAGAAAAAGGAATTGCTCATCAGTTCAGTGCTCCTAAAACTCCTCAACAAAATGGAGTTGCTGAAAGAGAAAACAGAACATTGATTGAGGATGTACGCTCCATGTTAGCACACGCAAAGATTCCGATCACTTTCTAGGATGAAGCCATATCCATAGCATGCTTTGTGCAGAATAGTACATTGCTTGTGAAAGATAAACAGAAAACTCCTTATGAGTTGATGTTTGGCAGGAAACCTAATATAGATTTTCTTCAATCTTTTGGTTGTCCAGTTTTGATTTTAAATTTGAGTGACCAGCTTGGAAAGTTTGATTCAAAATCTGATGAATGATTTTTCATTGGATATTCGTCGGTTTCAAAAGCCTTTAGAGTTTATAACTCTAGGACGAATGTTATCCTTGAAACTTTTAATGTTAAATTTCTTGAAAATTCATTTCCATTAGTTTCAAATGGTCCAGCTTGGCTATTTGATTTAGATTCTTTGTCAAACTCTTTCAATTCTAACTCATTTGAATTTTTAGGTGAAAAGAAGAAACAAGTTGGAGATCTTGGATCGTTTAGTGATGATTCTGATTCTGATGATATGGAAGACTCAAGCCCAGATTACCATTCCTTTTCATCTGTTAAAGATCTATCTTTTGTTCTGAATCTCATGATCAATCACAATCTCAACAAGCACAAGATCCTCCTATTTCTGAAAATTCAAATGTTTCACAACCTATTCTTAATGGTGGTCCTAAAATTATTCACCTTGAGTCTAGAATTACATCAGTTTCTGATGATGTAGTTGTTAATGATAGCCTTTATTATTTTATGAACTCACCGACTCAAGTGCCTAATTTTACTCCACATTCTTCAAACCTATTGCAGCAGCTTTCCAACTTGAACAAGACTAATTTGGATATTCGTGTTCTAGAAGATGGGATTCCAACTTCTCGTATTCACAAGAACCATCCTACGTCCCAGATTATAGGTCCATTGAATGAGAGAATAATGAGGAATCATTCAGAAAAAGCAAATATGTGCTTATACTCGTGTTTTCTATCTCAAATTGTCCCTAAAAATATCACTGAAGCTTTATAGGACAATAGTTGGATCGAGGCTATACAAGAAGAGTTATTACAGTTCCATAAACAGGATGTGTGGAAGCTTGTGGATTTACCTGAAGGAGAAAATGCCATCGGCACCAAATGGTTATTTAGAAACAAATCAGATGATAGAGGTATTGTTGTTCACAACAAAACTAGACTCGTTGCATAAGGTTACACCCAAGAAAAAGGAATTGATTATGATGAAGTATTTGCTCCAGTTGCAAGACTTGAAGCGATTCATGTCTTCCTACCTTATGCTTCATATATGAAATTCAAGGTGTACCAGATGGATGTAAAAGGTGCTTTCTTGTATGGACCAATCACTAAGGATGTATATGTCAAACAACCTCCAGGTTTTGAAGATTCAAAATATCCTCATTGTGTGTATAAGCTTAGTAAAGCATGATATGGTCTTCATTAAGCTCCTAGAATTTGGTATGATACATTGTCACAGCATTTGATCTAGCATGGATACACACGAGGGAAAATTGATTCGATTTTATTTATAAAGAAGGATGATGATGATCTCTTATGTGTTCAAGTGTATGTTGATGATATCATATTCGGTTCTACAAGTCCCAAATTGTGCAATGAATTTGAAGAAATCATGAGCTCTCTTTTCCAAATAAGTTCTACGGGAGAAATTAACTTTTCCCTTGGTTTACAAGTGAAACAGTCTGCATATGGAATTTTTATTAATCAGGAGAAATTAGTTAAAAAAACTATTGAAAATGTTTAAACTGTAAGATATTCAATCCATCATAACTCCAACTGACGTCAATATCAAGATTGAACCTGATCCAAAAGGAAAAACTATTAACCAGACTTTATACAGATCTATCATTGGTTTTTTTATGTATCTTACTGCATCTAGACGTGATATAATGTATGATGTTTATGTTTGTTTCAGGTATCAATCAGACCCGAAGGAATCTCAACTTATCGCTGTCAAATGCATATTAAGATATATCAAAGGAAAACCAGCTCTAGGTTTATGGTATCCTTATGAAGGAAACTTCGAGTTACATGGATATACAGATAGTGATTATGGGGGATGTTTCCAAGATCGTAAATCTACCACGGGTGGTTGTCAGTTTTTGGGTCCCAGGTTAGTCTCATGGCAATGTAAGAAACAAACAAATGTATCCATTTTAACTGCAGAAGCTGAGTACATAGCTGCATCAGCAGGATGTTCTCAAATCCTTTGGTTACAAAACCAACTCCTGGATTACGGGTTCAATTTTCTTTAAACTCCTATTTACATTAATAACACCGCTGCTATGTTTATAATAGCTAATCCTGTCCAACATTCCAAAACAAAACGTATTGAAATTCGATATCATTTTCTCAGAGATAACTCTGAAAAAGATTTAATCATTTTGATTCAAATATCAATTGGAAAACAGTTGGCTGATCTATTTACAAAAGCCTTCTTACCAGGTAGGTTTGAGTATTTGGTCTAGCTCATTTTGTATAGGCTTAGAACTTTAATCATGTCTTGTAATTAATACTTGTAACAGTCAGTATATATATATATATGTGCATTGAATATATAAGTTAACCCATAAATATGTGTGTTGCTTTTTGATTGTTGACAGGCAAAATCAATATACTTGGTAGGATTCCTGAAATTGACCAAGTGTAAGAAACATTTACGGATAAACATTATTGTTAATCCGTAGATATGTTTCTTACAAGACCATACAAGTGAAGATTCCTGCGGATGATCAAGGATTGTATGAAGTGAAGACTTCTACGGAAGACAGAGTTCCTACGAAAGAACAACACTTCTACGGAAGACCAAGACATCTACAGAAGAGCAAAACTCCAGCGGAAGACAAGGCTCCTGCGGAAGAACAGTATACTTGTATGATTACAATAACAACAAGTCAAACAAGTCAACCAATCAATATCAAATCCCAAGAGATCCAGTGTTTCCTAACTAACTCCAACCATCTATAAATACGAGTCCTAGGTTTCACATCAAGGGAACACAATCAAGCAATATTACGGCTGTCAAAAGTTACATCATCGTGCAACCCTAACCGCCGTCACAGCAACAACAACATTATTCGATTAACAGAAATCATTGTTCATAGTCATTCTTAATTATTCTTTTGTAATCATTACTGATAATTAATGAAATACTTTGAATAATTATTAAGTTCATATTTATTGTGTTTTTTTGTTTGTGTTCATCAATAATCATTAAAACAATTAAACGTCAATTAATGATAATTCCGCGATCATTGATTTGATTTATTTTAATACTGATAATTCCTGAATTGAGATCCTTGGATTCACAGGTGGTATCAGAGCCAAGTGCTCATTTATTTAGATCAATTGATCTATCAGTATTAAAATTGTTTAATTAATTTTTAAACAATTATTTCAGCGACTTATCGTTCAGCAAGCATTCTCTCATTGCTTGTTTGATTTAGATCTATATTCAAATCAATTGAATACTAGATCTGAGTCTTTGATAGGTTTGTCCAATTTAACATTCAAGGTTTCATTCATAACTTTGCATTAAACATGAGTACTTTTGGTGGAGGATCATATCAACCGCCGAAGTTTGAAACCAAAGTTGATTTCAAATCCTGGAAGATCAAGTTCAGAAATCATGTGAACTACACAGATTCTGACTTGTGGGAGTCCATCACTGAGGGTCCTTATATTCCACCCACTCTTAGGCCGGATTATAATGACAAGAATCAGCCTATCAGCACAAAGGACCTGTCACCTGATGATGTCAAGAAGGTTAAAGTCGATATTAAAGCATACAGTTTGCTTAGTATGGCTTTGCCTGAAGAGATATTAATCAGGTGCGAGAACTACAAAACAACAAATTCCTTGTGGAAGATACTCCACACTCTCTGTGAAGGGAGTGATGAGATCTGAAGCATAAGGAAAGACACCCTCAGATCACAATATGAAACCTTTCATCATATTGAGGGTGAATCAATTCCTCAACAACTCCATAGATTTATGCAACTTGTTACTGATATGAACATCTTGGAGTTGAAGTATACTATTGAGGAACTCAACAAGAAAATGCTACACACTTTGCCTGAAAGTTGGAAGCAAACTGTATCCATGTTCAAGAACACCATAGATCTTAAGACAACTGGTCTGGATACTCTGGTTGCTAAAGTAGAAGCACTTGAAATGGATGAACAGTCAAGAAACAAGAGTGTGAGAACTCATGTCTCACCTTATCACTTCAAAGAAACCAAAAATGCTGGAAGTGCATTTATCTCAAATAATGAAGGTGATAACTCTTGTACTTTGAGTGATAATGAAGAGGAAGTTAGTTTCTATGCCTCCAAACCAACTAAGAAATCATCTCAAAGTAAGAACCAAAAAGAAAAAGGAAGATCTGCTGAGAAAAGAGATACTAAAGAAACTGCTAAATCTTCTCAACAAAACAATCAATCAGAACCAATTACTGTGATATTGGATTCTGAAGAACAAAAAGCAGCCTTTGCAGCTTTTAGTTCTAGCTTTCAAGCTTATCGTGGAAGCTCACTAACATCAGCAAACATCTGCCAGCAAGATTTTGAGGAACTGCCCCCTGATGTAGTAGAAGAGATAGATCTACAATGGCAGATGGCTATGATTGCTTACAGAGCTAAGCAATATCTGAGGAGAAATAAGAATCTGGCTGCAGCTAGTAAAACATCAAATATTGGTGTTGACAAGTCAAAAGTCAGATGTTTCAAATGCAATCTCTATGGACACTTCTCTAGGGAATGCAACCAACAATCATCTCAGTAGCATCAGCAGCAGCAGCATCAGCAGCATCAACATCAGCAGCAATAGCAATATCAGAATCAGCAATCAACCGCTCAAAGATCTCTGCACAGACAACCTCAGCTGACAAATACATCCCCACCAGCCATAAATGTATCAGCAGGACCAAACAATTCTAAGGAGTCAGGACTGATCATACTTCAAGATGGAACATGTGACTGGAGCATGTATGAAAAGGAAGTCTTGGAAGAGAATCAAGCATTAATGGCACACATGGAAAACAAAGTTCCTCCTATGGCCAGAGAGGTAAAAGACATGTTATGTTCATCAACATGTGTTGAGGAAGTTGAACGTTACAGAGTCCATGCTCAACAATTGGCTGACAAAGTAAAAGAAACAATGATTTTGAATGAATCCCATTTAAGAGAACATAAACTATATCAAATCAAAATTAGTTCTTTGCAAAAGGATTTAGAAAAATATGTTTCTGAAAATTACAGCCTCAAAGCCCAAGTTGAGCATCTAACCACTTCCTTAACAAAATCCATAGCTGATCATGCATCTACTGAAGTGAAACTTCAGAAGTTTCAACTATCATCTCAGCAATATAAGAAGTTGTTAAACTCTCATATTGAATCAAAGAACAGGTATGGGTTGGGTTATAATGCTGTTGCACCACCTATTAATGATAACTATACAACTTGGCCTGAAACAATGACAAATACTTTGTCAAATCATTTTGTGTCAAGCACCAAAATTGATATAAAAACAAAAATCAACAATGAAGCTGAGATGAGTGAAACTGAATCTACTGAATCAGAATCACTTAAACATAATGACTCAGATTTTGATAAATATGATGACTTGGATGATTCTGATGAACATGATACTGATCAACTGAACATTGGTAAGAATGTTCAAGTTGAAATTGGTCTTCCCCGAGTTCTTGAAGAATCAAAGCTGCAGTATCCTCCAAAGCAACGAAATATGCTGAAGACTATCTGTAAAAGAATTGCTAAACTGAATGAAGGACTTCAAGAACTGAACCTTCACAAGGTTGATAACTACGGATCAAGTACTGAGGTACCTTTATCTCCTTCAGATAAAGGTAAGAAACAACAAACTTCAACCAAGAAGAAGAAAAATTCAAGTGTTGAAGATCTGCGGAAAGGGAAGTCTGAAGAATTCGTAGAACATCTGCGGAAAGCAAAAATAGACAAGTCCGTACATCTGCAGAAGGCTAAAACTTGTGAATCCGCAGAAAAGCCACGGAAGAGAGAAACCGAATCTACAGATGACGTTAAAAGGACTGCCAACAAACATGCACAGAAAATGTTGAATATCAAGCAACAAAAGGCAGCCAAAGGCAAACAAGAAACAGATGATGAGGCTCCTACCAAAAGCAAGAAGAAATCAAGTGATCTCTCAGGAAAGGAGACAAAGAACATGAAAAGAAGGCAGAATCTAAAGAAAATTCAGAAGATAAATATTGCAAATGGTGTGATATGAAGAATTACAATACTGATGAATGCTATTTCAGCAGTTATTGCTCCATATGCAATATGAACAATCACATGACTTCTGACTGCTACTTCAACAAACACTGTGCTATATGTGACAAAAATAACCATTCAACTCAGGAATGTTATTTCAACAAGAAGAACAAGAAAAAGAGCAAAAAGAAGTCACATGATGCATCATCTGAATCAGATTCTCAATCTTCAGAGAGTGAGAAAGAATCAAAGATGCAAAAAGAACAACAAAAATCAAAGAAAAGATCCTCTGCTGCGGATAAGACTTTGATGAAGAAAACACTAACACAGTCTAAGACACCTCACAAAAAGGTGGATTTGTCAGATAAATAGACTGAAGCAGTTGATGGTTTCTTTGATAACTTTGAAAATGGAACTCCTGTACCTCAATCAAAGTTGAAAGATGAAGTAACTTTCAAAAATACAGGAGCATCCTCAAAGTTAAAATATCAGCCAAAACAAGATAAGTTGAAGAAAGAATCAGATAAGCAAGAAGACATCCAAACACCTGAATCATCTTCAACAGAATCATCCATACCACCATCAAATCAAAAAGAAACAACTAATACTGAAACTTCAAGATTAATTCATGAAGGAGTAACTATTGTTGACACTTCTGGCAAACCCAAGACAAATAAGGCTTAGGTTGTCAACTATAACTGATTTCTTTTTGTGTGCAGGAACAATCATGGAGAGCTGACAACAAGTGGTATGTTGACAGTGGTTGTTCCAGACATATGACAGGAAACTGTGCACTTCTCCATGACTTCAAACATAAACATGCCTCTTATGTGGCATTTGGTGGGGATAAGAAGGGAGGTAAAATAGTTGGTGAGGGAATTGTAACAAATGGTGTTTTAACATTTGAAAACGTAAATTACTGTGAAAATTTGCAGTACAATTTACTCAGTGTATCTCAAATTTGTGATCAAAATTACACTACACTATTTGATAACACTAATTATTACATTCTTAAGCCAGGTTTTGCAGTTCCAGCAGACTGGATCCTTCTAAAAGCATCAAGAAAAGGAAACACATATGTTTTGGATATGAACAACATATCACTCACAAGCCATCAGACATGCCTGCTGTCTAAGTCTTCAGAAGATGAATCACAATTGTGGCATAGAAGGCTTGTTCATTCCAACATGAAGAACATGAATAAATTAGTGAAAAATGACTTGGTCATTGGATTACCAAAGAAAGAATTTCATTGTTCTAATCATCGTTCTTCATGTTACAAAGGAAAACAACATAGAGTGTCTCATAAATCCAAAATAATCAACACTAATACTACACCACTCAAATTGCTTCACTTGGACCTCTTTGGTCCAACTAATGTGATGAGCATTGGAAAAAGGCAATATTGTTTGGTGATAGTAGATGATTTCACTAGATTCACATGGGTCTTTTTCTTAAAACATAAGAGTGAAACATCTGAAACATTAATGGACTTCGTGATCAAGATTGAGAATCAACTTGATTTAAAAGTTAAAATTTTTAGGAGTGATAATAGAACTGAATTTGTTAATGATGATCTGGATTTGCAGGAATAAAGGGATAGCAAGACAATTCAGTGCACCAAGAACTCCACAACAAAATGGAGTGGCTGAAAGAAGAAATAGAACTCTCATAGAAGCAGCCAGAACAATGCTAGCTGATTCTCAGTTGCCCATAACTTTCTGGGCAGAAGCTGTGAATATAGCTTGCAATGTTCAAAATAGGACATTAATTGTCAAAGAACATAATAAAACTCCATATGAGCTCTTATTTAAAAGAAAACCTTTTATAGGTATCTTAGAGCTTTTGGGTGTCATGTGTCTGTATTAAATACTAAAGAACAATTGGGAAAATTTTCTGAAAAAGCCTATGATGGTTTCTTTATTGGATATTCATCCACTTCTAAATCATATAGGGTCTATATTCCAGAACATAACATTGTTGAAGAGACTCCCAACGTTTCTTTTGATGAATCCATGTTTACAACATCTGTAAAAGGATCATCTTGGTTATTTGATATAGATGCATTAACTGAATCATTTAACACTGGTTATCTGATCAATGCAGGTTCTGCGGATACATGTTATCCATTTGTGCCTCCAAGTTTGAATGAAGTGCCACTGACAGCTGACCCACCAAGGGCACAACCTTCAACTGCACCTGAGCAAGAATCAAGTCAGCAGCATGCAGCTACATCCGAAGCAAATCCTTCATCCGCAGCACATATAAATACATCCGCAGATGCATCAGCATCCGTAGATGTAAGTCCTGTTTCAACCACTGACCAAAGGGATGAAGAGGATGTGTTGAATCAACAAAACATGCCAGCAAATCAACAATGTTCATCCGTGGATGGTGATGTAACCCCTACGGAAGTACAAAATGCCTCCGTAGATGTTGAAGTTACTCCTGCGGAAGAACAAAATGCTTTCATAGAACTTCCTGTGGATGAAGACAACCATGCAGCAACTGAAACTCAAGCTGATCCTAATGAACATGAGTCATTTGATTACTTCATAGACTCATCTTCTCAGCTAAATGCATCTGCATCAATGGGTTTCTCAAACTTAGAATTAACAATTCCAGTTGATGTTGTTTCAACAAGCAGAATTCACAAGTCTCATCCCTCAGATAATATCATTGGAGACCTGAATGCAAGAACTACAAGGAGCAAAGGAGGAGTGGCAAACATTTGCCTGTTCACCTGTTTTTTATCTCAGACAGTTCCTGCAAATATTACTGCTGCTCTAAAAGACAACAGATGGATTGAGGCTATGCAAGAAGAGCTACAACAATTCAGAAAACAAAAGGTGTGGAAGCTTGTAGACTTGCCTCACGGTCAATATCCAATTGGAACAAGGTGGCTCTTCAAAAACAAGTTGGATGACAGGGGTATAATCATGAGAAACAAAGCCAGACTTATTGCTCAAGGATATGCTCAAGAAGAAGGGATATACTATGATGAAGTTTTTGCACCAGTTGCAAGAATTGAAGCTATAACGGTCTTCCTAGCTTATGCCTCATTCAAGAAGTTCACAGTCTATCAAATGGATGTGAAGTGTGCTTTCCTTTATGGGAAAATTGATGAAGAAGTAATGTGGCTCAACCCCCTGGATTTGAGGATCCTGACTATCCACATAGAGTATACAAGCTTGACAAAGCTTTGTATGGTCTTCATCAAGCACCAAGGAAGTGGTATGACACATTGTCATCTTTCCTGCTGAAGAATGGTTACAAAAGAGGAACCATTGATCAGACACTCTTCCTCAAACATGAACATCAAGATCTTTTAGTGGTTCAAATATATGTTGATGACATAATATTTGGATCACCCAACAAGAAACTGTGTCAAAGCTTTGAAGAGTTAATGAAATCTGAATTTCAGATGATCTCCATGGGAGAATTGACATTCTTCCTTGGCTTATAAGTTCATCAGAAAACAGATGGCATTTTCATCAATCAAGAAAAGTATATTCATCAAATCCTGAAGAAGTACAATCTTGCTGATACAACTTCATGCAAGACACCTGCCTTAACAATAGACAAGATTGTGCCGGACCCTGTTGGAAAATTAGTAGATCAAAGATTGTATAGATCAATGATCGGTTCTTTAATGTACTTAACTGCCAGTAGACCTGACATAATGTTTGCTGTTTGTGTTTGTGCCAGGTATCAATCAGACACAAAAGAGTCCCATCTGAATGCTGTGAAGAGAATATTCAGATATCTGAAAGGCAAACCAGCTCTAGGACTGTGGTATCCAAAAGATGGAGATTTCAGTCTTTACTCATATTCCGATAGTGACTATGGAGGGTGTAACAACAACAGAAAATCCACAACTGGTGGATGTCAGTTTTTGGGACCAAGACTTGTTTCTTGGCAGTGCAAGAAGCAAACTAATGTATCTGTATCAACAGCTGAAGCTGAGTACATAGCTGCTTCAGCTGGTTGCTCTCAAGTACTTTGGTTGCAGAACCAATTACTTGATTATGGTTACAATTTCCTTCAAACACCAATTCATATTGATAATTCAGCTGCTATGTTTATAACTGCTAACCCAGTTCAACACAGTAAAACAAAACATATTGAAATCAGATACTATTTTCTGAGAGAATGCTCAGAAAAGGGTTTAATCAAGTTAGTCAAAGTGGACACAACAAATCAGCTTGCTGATTTGTTCACTAAAGCCTTTGATTCTGTTAGATTTAATTTTCTGATAGAATCTCTGGGGATGATTAACTTAGAATAAATCATCAAAAGCATATGACTGTCCTTGTGTAGAGTAATGGTTAGGGATGATTTAAGTGTCTGATAGAACATTTGTGCATGCCTTATGTATGGGAAATGATAGTAGACTATGCTTGGCCTTCTTTAACTAAAACTCAAACTGACTTGTATCATTCTGATATGTGAGTAGGTTCATCTTGAGTGTAAACTAAGCTAAGAGCATGCCAAACTAAAAGATACAGGTATCTGTCTGTGGGAATTTCATTTTGCGAATCAGGAAAGTACGTTATCTCCTGATGTGATCAAATCACTTACACAAGCACACTATGTAAAATACTTTATAATCTTCTATCTTTGCAAAGTCATATTCCCTCTGTTTTGTGTGAACAAAGACCTGGGGATGCGACTAAAGAGTGTGATCTTCATTCTCCCTTTGTTTTGTGTAAACAAAGACCTGGATTAAGTTCACCTCTGTTTTACGAAAGTAAAGACCTGGTGACTATGAAGATCATCTCTCAGCTCTAAAAAGAATCACTTGTGATCAATTGTACACCAATCCAAAGAGCTTCAACATCAAAGCATTCATGAGACTGTAATATGTCTCAAGATAGAACTTATAACTTATGTACATAGTCTTTAAGTGTGAAAAGTAGTGATTTGCCTCACCTACGGAGTACAAACTCTAATGACAATTGAATGTGGAACTCATGACAGTTACTAATTAACAAACTTCAAAACATGTTAAATAGCATGCCTAGTTGATACATTACTCATGTATGAATTTAAGTGGATCTATATACTTACAATCAGGTGTGCAATGAATCAAATAATCAACATCCGCAGAAGCCGAGTCATAGTATGATCCCTCTATATATATATGCATGCATGTAATTGTTTAAACCAGATGTTTAATTTGTCCTTTTAACCGATTCTCTCTCACTTAGACTGTCATATGCCTTTCATGCCTGTTTACCACTTAAATTTATGATGAATGCAACAGTTTAACATTAATCGCAAATTTAGGGGGAGTAGTTCATGCATGAAAATCAATAAAAAGCTGTCAACTTGATTTAATTTACTTTGAAGGAATTGGAACTTGAGCACTAACTTGAATGCAGGATACAGGACACTTGCTTTCTTGTACTCAGTAGATATCACACATTTAAAGTTTTTAACAGAACTTTATGGTCCACAGAAATTTCAGTAATACTTCTCATCCATAGAAGTAACAGTGAAATTTCTGCATCCGCAGAAGTTTCAGTAATACTTCTCATCCGTAGAAGTATTACAGAAATTTCTGTTTCAGCAGAAAAATAGATGCATTGTTTGAGCTAAGGCATCCGCAGATGTTAAGACATCCGCAGATGTTAAGGTTCCGCAGATGTTTTGTGGAAGAAGTAATGCATTCGAAATAAAATTGGTATACGGACGGATAAATGGGAAGTGGGCCCAACATAATTAATAAAAGAAATTAATATGTTCGGTTATAAATAAGGTTTCTGACTCAGAATTCATTAATCAATTTTTCAGAACACTTTTCCAGTTTCTAACCTAGAAAAACGCCCACTTTCCCCCTCATTCAAACTTTCAAAAAAATCCGTTCCGGAAAAGCATAAACTACATTATCCAGTAATCGATTATCAGTATTGCGAAGGTAAATCGTGTTCTAATTCTCAGTACGGAACTGGTTAATCTGTGCTTGTCATTAAAACGATTCGACTTCATGTGAGATTTATGCTTAATCTATTTTCGTTGTTGATTACAGATGGCAAACAGATTCGCAAAAGAACATAATGTGTGCGCATTATTAAATGCCAATGATCTTGCTGCTGAAGGATGTCGAGATATCATAAGATATCTTCGACGGTCCAGGCTCTTTCTATGCCCTAACAGTAGAGCCTGTGATTCATCAGGCACACATAATCGATTTTTGGAACTCTGCACGAGTTGAACAAGAAGGAGATGATGAAGTGATTGCTGCTGAGATCCTGACTAAACGTATTCGGATCAATGAAAGCACAATTAGACGATGTCTGGAATTGGGTGATCGAGAGATTGGGCACCCTGATGTATTTGAAAATGAATACATTGAGAAGGTGTTTAACCTGATGGGATATGATGGCGACTTCAATAAAGGGGAAATAAAGAAGGGTAGGCTGTGCAAACCATATCGATTCCTATGCCATACCTACCTGAAGTGCATATCCAACAGGAAGTCAGGGCTTGATAGATTTTCTCGACACATATCTTCAGGAATCATTGGGATCTTCGAGGGTAGAACTTACAACTACTCCAAGTACATTTTCAACTGTCTAAGTGATCAAGTCAAACTTCAGCGGAATGACAAAATGTACATGTTCCCAAGGTTCTTACAACTGGTGATCAACTCTGCACTTCCAAGGCTAGCAAGAGTAGGAGAAGTGTTTATGCAAGCACACTTGGGTAAATCTGTGCTGAACAAAATTAGTGGGAAGTACCAGGGTGAAGATATGCCCATGTTTGCACATGTGGTGGATGCTCATGCAGATATACCACAAGAATTGATCTGGGTAGATGAAGAAGTAGAGTCATCTGCTGAATCTGTACAAGCTTCTCACTCTCCAATCCAAACACCACCACTCCAACATCACTCACCAAGCCAAACACCACCACTCTAACATCAATCACCAGCCAGCATCAACACCCAACCAATCTCACCTATTCATCACCATGAATCTCCACAGCTAATATCTTCATCTTCTACCACCAACACTCAGCCAATCTCACCAGTTCAACACCAGTCACCATCACCTTCTCATTCATCCTCACATCACACTCAACCTCTCTCTCCACTCCAAATCCAATCCCCTATTCAACCACCACCAGACATACCAAAACAAGCATCACAAGAAAGTGCTAGCACTGAACTAGTTGAGATAACGGAGTCTTTAAATTCTGTGTACTCAGGAGAGACTGAGTTACTGTCTCAAGCTAGCACTGTTCCCATTTCACCCACAAACACTGAAGACCAAGTGCCATAAAACCATATTGAACCCATATCTCCAGCTCTTAATGATCTACCTGCTGATGAGCTAATGGGAGATGATCATCCTACTGATGAGCAAAGGGTAGCAGAACAAGTGGATGTGATTGCCAACCACGAAGATGATTTAAGTGATAGTGACATCCCAGTGAGTAAAAGCTTTTTAGTTGCTGAGTACAACAAGCTAGTACTCAAATCAAATAAGCGGAAGCAAAGAATACAAGAGCTGAAAGGAATCATTCAAGAAAAGGATGAAGAGCTGATGATGAAAGATGCAAGATTGAAAAGGCTGAGAGAGGATGCCAAATGCAACAATGAGGAAATTGATGCACTTTTGCAAAATGAACAACAGTTGCAAGCATCCTTGAAAAATGAGCAAAGTGATAAAGCTCAGCTGATCAAAGAGAAAAATTAAAAGATAGAGCAATTGAAAAAGAAGATTTATGCTCTGGAAACAAGGGAGGCCCCAAGTGTTGAGCTGTCTAAACCATCCGCTGAAGCTCCAAAGAAACTGATCCTATATGCACGAAAAAGGAAATACTTGGGCTCCTTCAAAAGGAAATCTGAAGAAGAAGCCTCTCCAAAAAGGCAAAAGCTTTCATCCCCTGAACAGGCACCTTCAGTAGATGTATCTACTGTGAAGGTATCATCCGGAGATGCTGATGAAAGTGACAAAGAATGGGAGGAGCTAACCAAGATGGAGTCCCCCTCTGAACAAAAGGAAGCAAAGGCCGATGACCTTCTAACCACAGCAGATATTATGGAAGAAAGGCCTGATTCAAGCATGTTCATGACCCTCATCAACTATGGTTTTCCTTATGACATGGTTGAGAGGATGAATTCAACTGAGATGAAGAATCTGCTGAAAGAGTTTGAGCTGGCAAGTTTCGTAATCCTAAACTGTGATTATGAAGCTTTCACAGTCTTTCAATCAGTGGAGAAAATTAAGAAAGATCTGGGCCATTGTGACACAGCTAAACTGACCAAGTACAACATGACATGCTGGTTACAGGGCCACAATTACAAACCGTATGAGCTCAAAGGTAGATCTACTGGAGAACTACGGAGGATGATGGAGCATGTGATGGTAGTGGAACTAGAAACTGGTGTTAAATTTAGAACCACGGCTCCACATCCAACTCATGACCAACAGAGCAAACTGACTGCTGATCCAATAACTGTTAAACCCAAGGATCAGCACAAAGCAAAAGACAAACTCATCAGATAACCAAAGGAAGTCATCCCAGGCAAAGTATGGCCCCTTGGTACTACTGTAAAAGAAATCACTGATCAGAAGTCCATTCTGATTCAGTTGATTGATCACCTCACAACTCCCAACTCTACTGAAGAAAACAAGATCATGGCATGGAAATATGATCAAGAGTGGGATTGTGCTGTGATCAAAAGAACATCAGGAAAAGTTGAATACTTCCATGATGTGTTTTTAGTTCTATGCCTACCTGAGAGTGATCTCAAGGACCTGCAAAGGCTTACCATTACAAATTACCCAATACATCCAAGGGGCAGGGACTTCTCAAGCATAGTGGGTAAACTGAAAACAAAGTTCAAAGATGATGTGCTGGCTGAAGCCAAGAGAGATAATGATGAGCACAGAAGAAGAATAAAAGGAGTGAAAAGATATAAGTCCAATGCCTCTGAATCCGTAGATGATGAATTTTTAAAGAGGGTTGGCTATAACAATAGGAACTCAGCAGCCATCAAGCACATTGAAGGGACTCAATACACACTCCCTATTACTGAATGGGGATATGTAGAGAGGACAAAAGAACTTATGCTGCTGAGGAATGTAGAGAACAAACGAGCTGAAAAGATCAGTATCTTTGACCCTGTGGAAATCAAGCTACTTCATCCCAGCTACACCTCCTATCTACATGACAAATTCTTTCCGAAGCTGAGTGATGAAGCAGCCCAAACAGACCTGTTCCTGCATGTTCACGTGATACAAGTGATTGAAAAACTTCATGCAAAGGCCTACAAACGACGAAGACATAATGCAGGCTTGCTAAAGGGAACAAATTATGATGAAGTCACAGAACTCCGACTCTCTGAACAAGATGAACTTGAAGTAGTGAAAAATGACAAAGTCTTAGAGACACTCACTACAGAGGAGGATGTTTAGGGACTTGGCTTCGAGACTCTGAAGAAGATTAGCAAAATGGAGATCAAATACAAATATGATGATCAAAAGGCTGTTGTATCTTACTTCTACAACAAAATCATATCAAGAGTCAAGGAGCTTGCAGTTTTGAAGGACTGATTACAAGGAGCTAAGCCTAAGGGGGAGTATTGTTGGATCTAGATTGTATAGGTCTAGCTCATTTTGTATAGGCTTAGAACTTTAATCAAGTCTTGTAATTAATACTTGTAACAGTCAGTATATATATATGTGCATTGAATATATAAGTTAACCCATATATATATGTGTTGCTTTTTGATTGTTGACAGGCAAAATCAATATACTTGGTAGGATTCCTGAAATTGACCAAGTAAGAAACATCTACGGATGAACATTATTGTTAATCCGTAGATATGTTTCTTACAAGACCATACAAGTGAAGATTCCTGCGGATGATCAGGGATTGTATTAAGTGAAGACTTCTACAGAAGACAGAGTTCCTACGGAAGAACAACACTTCTACGGAAGACCAAGACATCTACGGAAGAGCAAAACTCCAGCGGAAGACAAGGCTCCTGCGGAAGAACAGTATACTTGTATGATTACAATATCAACAAGTCAAACAAGTCAACCAATCAATATCAAATCCCAAGAGATCCGGTGTTTCCCAACTGACTCCAACTGTTGGTCCATTAGTGATCGATTTCAGTGCTATTGAAATGATAATCTCAGTGATATCCCATAAATATAGAATTAAAAAGAGCAAAACAAAGAAGTGAGTTTTAATATAAATCCATATGATCCAAACTCAATCAATATCAATAAACAAGGCTTAAAGATATGAAACAAACACAATTTTAGCCTTAAACAAGCAATGAAACAATAATGCAAAAGTATATTTCAATTAGCTTTTGGCAAAACTTGCTGCCAAAGATACAAGAATTGCATATATATATACAGAGACAAATTCTCTGGTAGATTCGCTGTAGCGAATCTACCTTGACCAACAAGTAAGTTCACCCGGCAGCGAACAACAGTTTCGCCGGGTGACCTTCATCAGCTGACTACGAGCGAATTAGTAGATTCGCTCGTAGTTTCGCTGGGTCAGTGCGAAACTAATACATTACTTACATAAATGAAAGTTATCTAACATTAGTCCTATTACATATAAACTAAACTAGGTGAGTCCAACCTAACTAGATCATCAATACTCCCCCTAGGTTGGACCTCACCTAGAGGGGTCTTCTCAATCAGCTCTAGCTACATCATCAACTTCGGCTTCAAAGTTCTCCATGAAAGCTCTTGCCCTCAACTCAATCCCGGCCAATGGATTAGTAACATCTTCAGATCCTGCCTCAGAAGATTCAATATCAACAATGAAGTTCTTAGCAAACCCAGCTTCATTCACTTCTTGAACTGGTGAGTCTTCAACTACAACCTCCTCCTGATCTTGCATGATTTGATCCTCAGTATTAGCTCCAGACCCACTTGCCTCATCTATCACTTGCTTTTCAAACCTTCTTGAAATTGATTGATCCAGTTTTTTACTCAAATCATCCACATCCATCCTTGTTTCGTCCGCTTGAATTATTTTTCTTGACAGCTCCCGGACTTCAGCTCTGAGTTCCCTAGCCTTGTTAGCAACTCTCATGAAGAGTCTCGCTTCTTCCAACGTTTCAGCTCCAGCCCCAACTTTTATGTGATTCTCGCACAGAATCACTAAGTCCTCATCACAGAAAGAAAATACCTCCATCGGATCAAACAATCTGATTTCAGGGGCCCCTTTTACTCTAATCACTGCTTCCCCTTTGTTGTTATCATAGAACCATTTTTCAAATGCTTTTAGTCTCAGGGGAAGAGGATCAGGTATCCTAATACGATCCACAGTCTTTGCCGGTTTTAGTTTAAGCACAATCTTGCCTTTTCCGGTCACCCAATCAACATCATTTTTCGACCTCTTTCTTTCCATTTTCATGAAACCAAAAGCTTTGAAGTTATCAGACAAACCCCTTTTATTTTCTATCTCTAGCAGCTTGGCCCGTTCATTCCGTTCTGCTCCAATCAAAGGAATCTCAGCCAATCTTCTTAAATCCCATCTTGGGAGGGTCTTAAAAGCTTTTCTTTTATGAACATAAGATATTCCCCCTCCCCTTCTTTTGATCATAAACAATTTCAGCTCAGAGTTGTATTTCCAACTGAAAATCTTCTTATCGCTCCCTTTTTAGTGGGTTTTTTGATGTTCTGGAATAGTGGAGTTATCTCTTCAGCCTCCTTTTCTTTAACAAACCACTCAGATTGATCTAACTCCACCGTTCCAGTTTCAGCTGACCCAGTATCAGTCACATAGGTCACTGGACGTTCATCCACCTCATAGAATTCCGGTTCTGAGCTGTAATCCACCAACTGCTCCTCAACTTCCTCCTCTCCATCTACTAGCTTCATCTCAGCTTGTTTTTCTTTCTCCAATCGTTGTTTCTCCCCCACAACCTCCTCACCTATTAAGTCCTTCTCAATATCAAGTTCCAAATCATCAAAATCTTCATTCACAACCTCCACATCATCATCCTCACCCTGTGCTCCTTCATCATCAACATGTTCATCATTTTTGTTCTTCCCTCGACTTGATCCTGCGGCGTTACTAGTACCAGCTGCTGAGCTTGGGCCCTCTCCTGCCGCAAAAAATCTCTCCACCTTCAGAAATGAGTATTTGGAGGTATCGGTGAGGTCATTGATTTCCTCTTCAGATCTAACATCTGGCAGGCCAGCCGCTTCCTTCAGAGAGTTTACCTCCTTGAACAGTGTCTTGATCAGTTCTTGTTGATCAAGCACCATCTTTGTCAAGCCTTCAATCATATCATCCTTCTTTTTCTCTCTCAACTCTTGGTTTATCAGTTTTGTTTTCATCATGCTTAGCTCATTGGCCACAGAAGCACTGACGTTTCTAATCACGTCTTGGTCAAGTTCGGATCTTGCGTCTTTTCTTGGAAGATTTTCTGTGAAGGCCTGATGTTTGTGTTTCGTTCTCCTCTCTGATGCTTTAGTATGACTACTTTCTTCAGGCCTCTTCTTAGTTCTTCTCTCCTTCTCAACTCGCATTTCATGCATTGCCTTATCAATTTCATCCTCAAAATCATACTCTTTCTCTTTGGCATATCTTTTTCTCTTTTTAACTATTTCTTCTTGTTTCTCCCTGTTCTCTGCAGATCTCTTTTCCTCTGCTTCTATCACCTTCTTTATGTATTCCCATCTCTCAGCAGAATACATATTTTCCCATAAGTGGGTGATCTTCCCATTGAAGTCATGTCTTGCAGAAGAACAGTCTGCAAATATCCTTGAGCTCATCTGGGCTAGTCTCTTGATTTCTCCATGCTTAGGAATGTTTGGAATCAAGTCATCAATTATCATCTGAACAAATCTCGGATACAGAAGCCACTTCTCCTTCATCACTGCCATTATGTTATCACACATGCACTCAAAAATCAATCTTGCTATATTTGCCTTTTGACCTCTGCAAAATATCACCATTGCTTTGGCCCATCTCAAGTTGAGACCATCCGATCCTCCTTTCTGGTCGTCTAAGCACATGATGAATATATGAGCAATGTATCTCCACTCTTTAGACAGCATAGACTTCTTTATCTCTTTCTTTGAGCCAAAGGATAGTCCCTCATACCCCATGCTTCTGAATCCCTCCATAACTTGATCTTCAGAAAGTTCTACCTCATCTCCCTGATCTCCTTCCAGACGAAGCACTCTTGCTATGATTTCTTCTGTGATAGCAATATCATTTCCTTCTATCCTCGCTCGAATACAGTGTGGATTAGCTTTAACATCCAACTTAGCTGATCTCCAGAAATCTTAGATGTGCAAGATGTAGATGGATGGTGAGTGAGTGATAGCATGATAAATTGGAGACTGCTTCAGCCACTTTATGCAATCTCTGAACCCTGCAGCTTTGGGACTGTCTTCATCCAATAGAGCTACGGTGTCGTTCTTCTCATCAAACTTTAGGTTAGCCATGATTGCTGAAAACAAATTAGACAAGTCTAAGTATACAACATAATAAATGTGTGAGAATAAGTAAAAGCAAAAACAAAAGAAATAAATTAAATTCGCTCAATTGAATCTATAAATTCGCTAAGATGAATCTATAAATTCGCTAAGGTGAATCTATAGATTCGCCAGAAAAACAATAATTTCGCTTGGGTGAATCTATAGATTCGCTCGGTTCATGTGAACTTTCGTTCAAATTCGCTCGACCTTAGTCAATCTACAGAGGCGATTACATAGATTCGCTTAAACTTAAGTGACTTTTAATTTAATTTGGTTGGAAAACATTAAGTTCGCAGTGGTGAATTTATAGTTTCGCTGGGTTCAAGTGAACAGGCGAAGTTGTTGGGTGAATTTACAAATTCGCTCGAGTTCAAGTGAACTTTCGTTCAGATTCGCCTGAAGATCAGCAAGTTCGCTGGACGAGGGTTCCCGAACCCTAACCTAAGCGAACCTGCCAAATCTCACAATGCGAAGTCAGATACATCGATTAAAGCCTTAACCGAGGTTCGCGACACCCACCTAAACCCTATATAACACACAACTCCAACGGAAATCAAAACTGAAAGGATAGACTGAAGTTTCACACGATGAACAAGAGTGTAAGTTTAAAGTTACTGTGAGAAATTACTCGTTCACTGTATATTTTATAAGACATAGATTCGCTGTAGCGAATCTATAGATTCGCCCGGTAAACTCAACATGTTGGTTTGACATGCAACTGGTCGAGCTTGCTGGCGAAACTATAGGTTTGCTAAGGCGAATCTTAATTTCGCCCGACTCGTAAACAAGTTTTAAAATAAGATAAAATTAAAAATTACAAATTAACATAAAATAAAGTAAAATAAAATAAAATTGAAATAAAATAAGATAAAAATAATAATAAAATAATAAAATTTGCCTATGAATACCTTATTGCCCCATGATAAAATTAAATAAGACTAAAATTATAAAATAGAAATAAAATCAGAATAAAATTAAAATTAAATGGTAGAAGGATATAATATCATTTTTCAGAGGGGCATGACTTAGCGAGATTGCTGATATGTTTGTCCGCTTAAACCCATTCCATGTTCTTTTCAACTTATGATCTGCAGTTGTTTATCATGTTCTGAATTATTTTAGAAACTCAGCAACTTGGTCCCCACTTATATTTGATAAAGAATTAGTCTCGTCATCAAGGTTTATCGAGCATAATCATTGATTTTGCCTGCTCACTACACTAAATCTACTTAATGCAAACACAATGACTGGTATATATACATATGGGACACTATAATGTACAGATGCAGACACACATATATGCAAGATATACACATGAGATGCAGACTCAACCTTTCACTAATTGATGAAAGCTTCAGGTCAATGCTTTCGCATAGCAAAGAAGATCATCTAGGTGTGTTGATGAGAACTTCAGGTCAATGCTTTCGCATAGCAGAGAAGATCATCACTCCAGGTCAATGCTTTCGCATAGCAGAGGAGATAAACACACATCTTTTCTTATGTAAAGTATGAAAGTATATACAGTAATGGGCTATTTGAGATTATTTAATGTTTGACTTAGAGGGCCTTATCACCGAGTCACCATCCCAGTGGGAAACACCATAAGCTTCACATCAATAATCTAATCCAAAAAGGATGAAAGTATATACAGTAATGGGCTATTTCAGATTATTTAATGTTTGACTTAGAGGGCGTTATCACCGAGTCACCATCCCAGTGGGAAACACCATAAGCTTCACATCAATAATCTAATCCTAAAAGTAAACACAGTACAGGAGCAAGACATCAATTTGCAACTCTTAACCAAGTTTTAGACAAGACTTGTATCTTTGTGCAGACCAAAATATCATGTGGATAATCCTTATTACTGGGTTATGATCTTTAATTTGGCTGCATGATCACTTGTTTACTTCGTTTTTGGGATGAGTCTATCATGCATATCCCAGCATAAGATGTTCCCCTCTTTCTTACTTCATTTTCTTGAATTCCTGAGAGAATAAAAGTTAAAACTTATTATTAGCATTAATCTCCCCCGAAAATTTCATTTGATAGCTTACTTAATAGAAAATTTCTTAACAACGAAAGTAAAAGAAAACTAATAATAAAAAGGAAAGATATATGGGACACAAGGATTCTCTAAGCAGACAACAGCCAAGACCATAAGGAAAATATGTACATATATACATCTTAAACGGTAGTTTTGCCCAGAAAAGGTTTTCAGAAGGATATTAATCCTAGCATAGAGATCAGTTCATAAAAACGTGGTTTATCAAATGTTTTAGTGAAAAGATCTGCTTTCTGCTTCCTTGTTTCAATAGGAATAATATCAATGAACCCATTTTCCTGAGCATCACGGATGGCATGAATTCTTGTTTCGATGTGCTTAGTTCGAGTATGATGAATTGGATTCTTGGCAATTCCAACAGCGGCTTCATTGTCACAGAAAATCGGAGTGTGAAGAAAATTGATGCCATAATCCATCATCTGGTGTTGAATCCAGAGCACTTGGCAACAGCAGCTTGATGCAGCGATATATTCAGCTTCTCCCGTGGATAAAGATACTGTTGTTTGTTTTTTGCTTTGCCACGAAACAAGACAATCACCCAGATATTGGCATCCTCTGGTGACTGACTTTCTGTTAATCTTGCAACCACCATGATCACTATCAGAAAAAGCATGTAAATCAAAGTTCCCACCTTTTGGATACCAAAGTCCCAAACGAGAGGAACCCTTAAGGTAATGAAAAATGCGTTTAACAGCTAGCTCATATGATTCTTTGGGATTGGTTTGATAACGAGCACAGTAGCACACGGCAAATGTGATATCTGGACGGCTTGCAGTCAGATACATGAGAGATCCGATCATCGAGTGATATCGATGTGCATCCACGGACTTCCCATTATCCTCAGGAGACAAGCATGTCTGAGCAGTGAAGGGAGTAAGTTCTAGTTTTGAATCATCCATGCCGAACTTTGTGATGATTTCCTTGATGTACTTCTCTTGGTGAATAAGAATACCTTCAGGTTTCTGTTCAACTTGCAGACCTAAGAAGAAGCACATCTCCCCCATCATGCTCATTTCAAAGCGATCCTTCATCACTTCTTCAAATTATTTACACAGCTTTTCATTTGTTGATCCAAAGATAATATTATCGACATACGCTTGAACAATTAGCATCTCACCATCCACCTCCTTCTTGAATAGTGTCATATCTATAGTCCCACGAGAGAAACCCATGCTGAGGAGATACTTTGTCAAGGTCTCATACCAGATTCGGGGAGCTTGATGCAACCCATACAGTGATTTGTCTAGCTTGTATACTTTATCTGGAAAATCTGGATCCTCGAAACCTGGTGGCTGACAAACATAGATCTCCTCATCAATGTTTCCATATAGAAATGCACACTTCACATCCATCTGAAAAACTTTAAAGTTCTTGTTAGCAGCATGTGCAAGAAAAATTCTGATGGCTTCGATCCGAGCAACCGGAGCAAACACTTCAGCGTAGTCTATCCCCTCCTCCTGAGCAAATCCTTGAACAACCAATCTCGTTTTGTTTCTGACAACAACACCACGATCATCTGGCTTATTCCGAAATACCCACTTGGTACCAATGGGGCATTTGTTTGGAGGAAGATCAACTAACTCCCAAACTTTTAACTTTCTGAAATGCTGCAACTCAAACTGCATAGAGTCCACCCAGCTTGGGTCTTCAAGTGCCTGTTTGTAATTCTTTGGAACAGTCTGTGATAGAAAAGCTACATAAAGAAACTCATTTATCAATCCACTCTGACTTCGAGTCCTTACTCTGTCTGTGATAGATCCAATGATGTAGTCATGAGGGTGATCTTTTAAGGTTTTAAAATTAGTGTGAAGCAATGAAGAGTTAT